>JAAAKG020000031.1:371046-385459 GCA_010014905.2 Druon quercuslanigerum
CACAATCCGGTATGGTCTAGTGGCTAGGATATCTGGCTTTCACCCAGAAGGCTCGGGTTCGATTCCCGGTACCGGAAATTTTTTGGGAAATTGATTCTTATGGCATTAAAGTTCCTCAGAGCAACTTTTGTAATAATGGAAATTCTCGACCCATATTTTTTGGTATATCTTGACATAATACGCTCTCAGGAGTAAAAAAATGAATTGTAGTGTCAAGTCCGAATCAAATAAGAATATTTTTTTGTTTCATATTTCTCTAAAAAATCTTTTTAGATGTGAATTTTTTTCGATTTTTCTCATATACAGGGAAAAAATTGAATCCAGTGATTTTAATACAACACCTTCTTTAACAAAAAGTTTTAGGTTAATAAATTGAATATAGCGAGAATTTAAAAATTAATTTGAAAAATTCGGAATATTTAAGAATTATCATCACCGCTTGTGCAGTATTACCAGGTCCTGTGGACAGAATTTTCTTGGGCTTGATATAATTCCATAGAATATTTTTGTCGATATCTTCATAAAAAAATTGTCATATTCAGGAATAGCTTTATTTTTCCTTTAAAAATATTTTTTTTATATTTGCTAAATAGCAACATAATGCGTACCAAACTTGCTCTTTTTGACAAGATCACTCAAGTGATGTATGTGACCTATAAAGAATAAACAATAAATAATAATTAGCAATAATAAACACAAGTCAATGATAAAAAACACAGGCGAAATCGCTTTTACCATCTCCTGACTCATTTTGCAAAAAATCTCCTTTTTTTAATGAATATGAAATAACTATAAAATAATCTTCTTTGATGAAGGTTCTTAAAAAAAGTAATATGTATCCGAAATCCATAAAATCTCAGTAGTAAGAGCTTCAAATCGATTTTATAGCTCAATTACTGAATGTCAATTTAGTAATAGAGTGATAAAATGGATTTAATGTTCTTACTGATCGAAGGATTTTCCAATATCCGGTATATTCATTGTTATATTGACTAACTAACCCGTTTTCCAGTCTGTACCAGTATTTAATTTAGAGCCGAAAATTTTTTTTTTTCACATAATTTTAAATTAAAAAAAAATATTGGCCCATGAGGGGATCGAACCCGCGACCTTCGCGTTATTAGCACGACGCTCTAACCAACTGAGCTAATGGGCCGATATGATTAACAGATCAGCATAAATATATCGATTGATCTTTCGACTGTATTTAATTGCTCCAGCAGTATTCTAAGGACAAGCTATAGTAGAACGTATATTTAACCACTATTTTGCATTGTGTACTTATTATTGACAAAATCGTTTGAATTGTGTACTTATCATTGACAAAATCACTTATAGATGAGCCTATCGACGAAATAAAAAAATTAACATACCAACATTAATTTTTTAAATTTTAAATTAAAAAAAAGTTGGCCCATGAGGGGATCGAACCCGCGACCTTCGCGTTATTAGCACGACGCTCTAACCAACTGAGCTAATGGGCCGATATGTTAAATAATGCAGCTCAAGATATCGCTAACACTTCACATGCATTAATTCGCACCAGAATTATTTTTAGAACTCAAGTTATAGTAGAAAGTAACCTCAGTAACTGTCTTATGTATTCGCTTATTAGACATTCACTTTCGACAAAGTCGCTGATGGTAGTATCACTACTTAAAAAAGTGTAATCCCTTAAGAATATGTGGATAAACCCCGTTTTTAATCCTTAAATTTACAACAGTTTTCTACAAACATATAATTTACGGACATAAAACTTTATTGCTAATAATACCAGCAGTTGATGACAAGAAACAGAAACTGAACGTATCCCTAACTATCACTTAAGAGTCTTAAGTAAGAAAAGACATTAATTCTTATACAGGATTTGGCTTAATGGAATAATAATGGTAATAAAAAAGACCTCTGAAATATTGACCTTTAACTATTTGAAGTTTGATTTTTTAACTGTTTTTTTTTTTATTTGATATAAAATGTACTTTTTATGATAATAAAAAGAAAGAAAAAAGATATAAGTCTTTCAAACTAGAACGAGGAAGTTCAAGTATATCCGATTAAGATCATACATGTATCTTCCGCTGACACCTCACGAAGAAGATATCAAAACGCCTGGCTGACTATAAATGGGTTTGTTCCACTTAACACTAATGTGTCACGCCGCGCGACAGCCGTTAGAAAAATCCTACACAGAAAAGTAGGGATTCAATTTTGTTTCGTGTATTTTGAAAACACATTTTCTTCAAACTGAAAAACAATTGAATTCCTTTCAATATTCATGTTAATTTTTTTCGATATTGGAATATTTTAAATATGAAAAAAAAATTTTTTGACGAAAGCAAAATAAATTAAAGATTCTTTGGTTCGGACTGAAGAAATTTCAGATTCGAAATAATTAATTCTATACTAAAAAGGGAGCATTTATTACAATGCTAGGCAAAACATTTTTTTTCCAAATTACAATTTTTGATTATTGTTTACCAGAAAAAATCTTCCATATACAAAATTTGCACTAAGTATTGAACCCAGAAGATGTTTTTTTTTTTGAATATTCTTTAATTTTCCAACAAAATTGATGAACATTAAACAAATGAGGAGAATTTTCACCGAGAAGATTACTTTTCTTTCGAAAAAGTTGAATACATGAATTTTCAACAAAGTTGTTCGGTTGTATTATGAAAAAAATATATTTTTAACAAAATATTTGAATTTTCTGTTTGAAAAACGATGTTTCACCAAAAATAAAATTGTTAAGTTTTCAGTAAAAATATAGATATTAAAAAAATAGATATATTTTTGAACAAAATAGTTAAATTTGTAACCAAAGATATGAATATGTAACTAAACTGACGAATTTCCAACTGAATAGTTAAATTTTTATTTAGTAAATAAATATTCAACAAACAACAATAATTTTTCAACAAAACATTTAACTTTTCAACCAAAAAGGATAATTTTTAATTTTTGACAAAACAAGTTTATTGGCCACTAACTAGTTAAATTTTATAACAAACTAGTTGACTTTATAACAAGAAAAAAGAATTTTCAACAAAACAGTTGAACTTTTAAAACTGAAAAAGGCTTCTTCATTGAATTTTTGAATTTCAATCAAAGTAGATTAATTTTTAAACAAATACTTGAATTTTTATTACAAAAATTTTTTAAGCGGGAAGATTAATTTTTTACCAAACAAGACGAAAAAAGATATATTTAAAAAAAAGACTTCCATTTTCAATGCAAAAACATTTTTTTATAAGCACAAAATTGTAGTGTTTTCAACAAAATAGTCAATTTTTTACTGGAGAAGATGAATTTTTAACTAAAATAAAGTATAAATAGTGTAGTTAAGTCTACCAATAAAGAATAAAATTTCAACAAAAAACCAACGACTTTGCAACAAATAAGTTAAATTTGCAACAACAACAAAAAATTTTTTTTAACAAATTAGTTCAACTTCCAACCAGGCATTTCAATTTTTAACCCAGAATATTAATTGTCCACAAAAAAACAATTTTTGACGAATTAATAGATTTTTTTAATGAACTAGTTGAATTTTCAACTAAAAAAGAAAAACTTACAATCAAAAATGTATGAGCTAAATTTTTAGTTAAAAAAAGGCAATTATAAAAAAATGTCAACAAAATAGTTAAATTCTTAAACAAAGTATTTTTAACTGAAAGCAAGAATCTTTAAACAGAAAAATGATATTTTAATCATAAAGTTTAACTGTCAACAAATTAGTTGAACTGTCAACTTAAAAGATAAATTTCTAACTAACAGTGGAATATTTACATTTTCAGTTGAATAATTGATTTTCGAACCCAAAAAAAACTATTAAATTTCAACAATATAGTTAAATTTGCAACAACTAAAAAAGAATTTTCAACATAACAGCAGTATTTTTAACCCATTAAGTCCTGACTGGACACATTTTTAAGATTTGTTTCAACTGCTCTATTAACTGTGAAATGGCTCATAGAAAAAATTGAAAATACCTATTTCCGACGTAAAATTGTCTGAGCTTTCGATTTCTGCAGTTAGAATTTCGAAAAACGCATATTTAAAAAGTTATAGTTATTTATTTAACAAAAAACACGAATTTTCGAATGAAAATAATTTTTATTTTGTAATTTTCGGATCGAAATCGTCAGTAGATTTTTTTGATTTGTGCATTAAAAGTGTCCATGCACTATAAGCTTCAAAATGTAGTGGTAGGTTTTTTTTTTAATTAAACATGGCAGCATCCAATATGGCAGCTTAAATTCCAAATTTTTTTTATTTCACGATACTTTTTCCTGCATTAACATTTTTTTTCAATTTTGATAAAAATTAGTATTGCGGTTTTTTTTGGGTCGCTGATTATGAATCTGCTATCAGTTTTTCAAAAGTCAAGATGGCGGTTCCAATATGGCTGCCAAAAATTTCAAAAAATTGTTGAATAGGGTATATAGGGGCTTTTTTGGTTCGCTGATTACGAATCTCCCATCTGCTTTACAAAATTCAAGATGGCGGATCTAATATCGCTGCTAAAAATTTTGGAAATGTTTCAATTTTCATAAAAATTTGTATGCAGGGGGTTTTTTGGATTATTGATTACGAATTTGTTATTAGATTGTCAAAATTCAAGATGGCGGATACAATATAGCTTCCAAAAATTTCAAATTTTCATGAAGATATTCAAATAAAAAATACACGTTATTCTTAAGCAGATAAAACATTTATTTTAACCCCTAGCAATAAAATGGATAACATAAGTAAACTACATGAAACTGTAACAGTACAATCAAAACAAAATCATTCAAATTTCAAAAAATGTGGTTCAAGGACACAGAAAATCTGTAAAATGTGCGATGAATATTCATGCACACCCTGCTTTTTAATTTATCATAAATAAGTGTGAATCTTATACTAAGTTTTTGGATTATTTATGATGAAAGGTTTTATTATAAAAAAAAATTAATAAATATAAAAAAAAGTTGAAAAATTTGAAAAAATTAAAAAAAGAAAGAAGAGGCTGTCTTTATTGCGTTTACCTTCTAGTGGTAAATGCCGGACAACGGTACATAATATATGTCGGCTAAGAAACGCGACCCATAACCTCCCAATTCATAATTTCATAAAAATTGAAAATTTTTAGAAGCCATATTAGATTCACCATCTTGAATTTTGAACATCTGACAAGATATTCGTAATTAGCGACCCAAAAAAAAACCCTATACGAATTTTCATGAAAATTGAACCATTTTTTGACATTTTTGGCAGCCATATTAGATCCGCCGTCTTAAATTTTGAAAATCTGATAGAAGATTCTTAATCAGCGACCCAAAAAAACTATATTCCCCTAATTTTTATAAAATATGAAAAAAATTGTTATTGCAGGAAAAAGTACCGTAAAAATAAAAAAAATGTAGAATTTAAGACGCCCTATTGGATGCCATCATGTTTAATGTGAGAAAACCTGCCATTACACTTTTAATGCACAAATAAAAAAAATCTATAAACGATTTCGATTCAAAAATTGCAAATGAAACTTTTTTTTCAGTTGACAATTCGGGTTTTTTGATAAGTAAACAAATACAACTTTTCATATATGCCTTTTTTTAAAATTTCTAACTGCATAAATCAAAAGTTCAGACAATTTTACATCGGAAATAGGTATTGTCGATTTTTTCTATGAGCGATTTCATAGTTAATAGAGCCGTTGAAAAAAATCTTAAAAATGTGTCCAGTCAGGACCTAATGGGTTAAACCAAAAATGCATTTCCAACAAAATTTGTGATTTTCCTGCAAGTTAGATTCATTTTTTACCAAAGAGTTGAATTATAAACCAAAATATTAGTTTTTAACGAAGAGGATTACCAATCTATCGAAAAAAAACAAATTTTTAACAAAACACACTGGAACTTGGATTTAATACTGGTTTCGGATATAGCTTGCAGCAGCATTGCAACTAAATTTAGACCATCTGGATAACAAGTCAGTTACTTGTATTCCCTAAATTACTTTGAATTAAATGGAGTACTCCAGATACAAGTGTATCGCTTTGATTACTCCCGATTATCAGTTCGACAAAGTTCAGCACTCTTTGATCTTTTATCAGTTTTATCGTGGAGGCTGTAACCTTTCGGAAATCATCTATCAATCCCTTCTGATAGAAGAGTATAGAGCTCTTGGCCACAGAAAATATCACGAAGTATAACGCTCAGTTCGTCATAAACTATTAAGTTGTTGCAGGTGTTGACTACGACCTTATGAGGATTCGATAAACTTTATCCCCATTGGTGTTCTGCTTTATGGCTACTTACTTTTGATATACGCCGTAATTTTTTATAGCCTTCATCTATTGGACTAGACCTACTGCCACTAGTTTCATGTTATCTTCATTTATCTTCCAAGTATATAAAATAAGTAAGAATGCCTTTAAAAACTTTTGTCCACATTAACATTCTTGTTTCAGCAAGATTTCTGCGTTATTTTTTGTTTCGCGAATTTCAAAATCAAAAAGACTAATTTTCTATAAAAAATATAATAGTTGATATTTCAGTCAGAAAATGTTTTAATTATAAATTAAAAACAGTTCGACTTATAACCAAAAAAGATACAATTTCTACCAAATGAGATTAATTTTTAACGAAATAAAATTTTTCATTAAAAAAAAGAGAAAATATTTCCACCAAATTAATATAATTTTCAAACCCAAAAAAATTAATTTTAAACAAGAAAGGTAATTTTAACAAAACCAAAAATAGGTTAATTCTTACCAAGAAATATAATATTTGATATTTCAACCTAAAAAAATGAAATTGGTCATTAAAAATATTAATTTTTGAACCAAAAAGATGAAATTTGAACAAAAAAGCTGAAATATTCATCAAAAAATATTTTTCAGTCAACAAAATTTTGGACCAAATAATAAACTTTTAACCGTAAAATAATTCAATTTGTTTGAAAAAATTTTTAAAATTATTTATTAATTTTAATTAAGATGCATTCTAAATCAAAATTTACAACCTAACAGTTGAATTTGCAAGTAAATCGATAATATTAATCTTATTTTTATTATAATATTAAATTTTAATGCATACTTACTAATTTTGTTTAAAAATTAAATTTATGAGTTACTATCAAATTGTTTACCTAAGCAGTTGGCAAAATTTAATGTTAAAATTTAAAGTTTCAATAAATTACTTTTAAAAATTTGTTAAGAAAAAATAATTATTTGAACGGAAAGCGTGAAGCCTATGAACAATATTTTTAAAATTAATTAATTAAATTTAATAATATCTTATTATTTTTTTAGCAAATTGTTTACACGTTGATATGATTTTCATTTAAAAATAAAGAAAAATACATTCCTTAAGATTTATCACAATCCATTCTTGCTTTTTAACGTATTCTATAATTGTTAGTAAATTGTACGATTTCCATATCCATTTATTTTAATTATCTAAAATATTATTAATGTATTTTTTGTTCTAATCGATCAAATAATGTATAAGCCACTTATTACAATGAATTTTGTACCAGAAATTAAAATTTACTATTATAAAATTGCGCTTACATGGGTTAGCTTTTCGTAACTGTCCCAGTAATGTTTGGTTTTCCTTAATGTGACAGTTTACTGTTGTGAAATTCTATTAAATTTTCTTCAACATGAAGTTGTTTCCTTTGCATGGAAATGATTTAGCGAGGATTACTAGCTATTTATTTTACAGTTTAGATTACCATGATTTAATTTTCAATGATACTTCAATCTTGGAAGTAGCTAGAAATCGAAAAGAGCCAGGCCTGGACTTTAACTCTAATATTGACGCTCAGGGAATAAGTCGAAGGTTATAGTGTTCAGAAAAGGAGGTGGGAGAGATAAGGGAGGGAAAGCGGTACAGGAGGTGAAAGAGTTTGTGTACCTCGGCTTCCTGTTTTCGTGGAATGGGGGAGTGGATAGTCATATAAAAGAGAGAGTGAGAAGGGCAAATATGGTTATGATGGTGGAAAGGGAAAGGTATTTTAGAACGAATGCATTGCAGATGGATGGAGTGAGAAGGATGCATGAGGAAGGAAGGAGGGTGTATGAGTTGGTTAAAAGAAACATCATGGAAAGAGAGAGATAGAGAGAGAGAGAGAGAGAGAGAAGGAAGCAGGAGAGGAGAGAATAAAAGAGTCAAGGTTTATTGGGAACTATGTGTAAATTATGCCAAGGCAAAGAGCGCAATATTTGTGTGAGAAAGGAGAGCAAGGAAGTCAGAAACTTATAACGAGAATGAGATGAGGATGCACGGAGAGTTATAATAGGTTCTGGCTTTCTGGAGAGAAGAGGATGTGTGAATTGTGCGGGATGGAGGATGCAAAAGTGGAACACTGGTTGGAGGAGTGTGAAGAGGTGTAAAGGAGTGGGATAAGTATGGATGTATTTTTGCATGAAAGGGGGGACAAAATGGCAGTGGCATGGGTGAAGGGGGTGTTGGGTAATATAGAGAAGAAGAGAAGGAAGGAGGAAGAGGAATGGAGAAGGAAAGATTGTATATAGGAGAGGAAGAAGATTTAAGAAAATTGTACATATTCTAAATAGTAGTTAAGGAGTGGAGATTAGCTGCGGAGGCAGAGGCTGGCAAAGCGAGGCAAAGCGAGAAAATAGCGTCAAGCATGCGAGGCGAGAAGTAGCGACATGCGTGCGAGGCGATGCGAAGCGAGGAAAGAAAGATCGACTCAGAGATAATATTTGGATGGATGTTAGTTTTTAAGGAGTAAGTTGTAAGGAAATTCTGTAAAAATGGAAGTGTAAGCTGGTCAATTTTTTAAGGCAAGCAGGCTGAAAAATAAACGTTTATCTATCTATCTATTGACGCTGAGAAGAAAAAATAATTAATCTGATAATTATTAATATTGTTGATAAAAAAACAACGATTCCATTGATTCCTTAAATTTTAGTCTCTAAATTAGCTCTGTAAGGTTTTTAGTAACACTATTATCCGCCAGGTTGCATATACGTAACGGACGAAAACCGCGGAACAAAACGAGAAGGATAAACGAGCAATCCTCACGCCATGTGGACAGAAGTAAG
Organism: Druon quercuslanigerum; assembly: GCA_010014905.2. Lineage (NCBI taxonomy): Eukaryota > Metazoa > Arthropoda > Insecta > Hymenoptera > Cynipidae > Druon > Druon quercuslanigerum. The sequence goes on from JAAAKG020000031.1 coordinate 380,105, forward strand.
GCGCCGAGAAAGGTAATTGGCCGGACTGGATCATGTAAATTCTAAGGCTATAGTCAGGTTTACAAAAATATTTGATTTAGCTTTACAACAATTATTATTTTACTTACTTGTCTACGAATTGTAAATTGTGAATTATTTTTCTAATTACCATAAGATTTTCCAAAGTCTCCGACCGCAACTACCAAATCGGCTTACCTGAAATCATAAAAAAACGCTTCAATTATTACGCCCAAGAATAACTTATAAGATACAATAGATTTTATTAACGAGGTGTCTACCCGACATATCATTTTAAATTCAAGGTCATTTCCTGATTTTATCAAGGTCATTTTTTAATTTTTCCTGCAAAAGACTCATAATTCTGAATTTGAACAGATTTTTCAAATTTCTTTATTCTATTTCCAAATATAAAATGTACCCTAAAATTTCTGTTCCTCGCCAAATGACAATTTCTGATGGAAATTGGTTGGCTTAAAATTTAAATTATAATTCTTTACGAAAACTGCCAGGTCCAATATGAAAATTATAATGCTTGGAGGAAATTCTGAGTTAGAAAGTAAAATTCTAATTTCTTTATGGAAATTCCCTATTCTCAGTCATAATTGGGGGCCTTACTTAAATTACGTAACGGATCTTAGGCCCTCTCCAGACCTGATCTTATTTCAAATAAAAAACATGATTTAAATGAAAAATGTTTAAATTGACAAAAACAAAAAAACATTAATTTCAACAATGTTGATTTTTATTTGAATTTTTTCTGACCGTCAATTCCTACCAAATTTTTCAAAATCATTGCCTTCTAATAAATGACGGCTTTTTTCCGGAAAAAGTTTCTCTACATTCTGCTGTTTCCACTATTAAAAGTAAATTGTCCTTTGGCTGAAATCATCAGAACAGTTTTTTAAAGAAAATATTTTTAAAACAAATAATAATATTTTAAGTTTATTAAGATATTTTTACAATTGGAAAAAATAGAGAATTTTTTTCGAAAAAAATAAGACGGCATTTATTAAAATGCAATTATTTTTCAACAATTGGAAAGAACCGACGGTCGGAAAAAATTCAATTGAAAAAACATGGTTAAAATTAATGTTTTTTTTTTGTTTTTGACGTTTAACTTCTTTCATAACAAATAACGGTTGTTTTAAATGACATCAGTTATAATATTTTTATTTTTTAAATCATAGAAAAACCATTTTTTCAGATATTTGACTTTTGGCACGACATTACCTTAAGATAATACATGCTTGTAATATTTTTATCATGTTATGATAAAAATCTTATCTTTTCATGTTACCTTTCATAAACGGAATGAAGCAATATCACAAATACAATTTTCAGATAAAACATTCAATAATATTTATTTATTACAAACAAACAAAAATGACTTTTCTACCATAAAACATGATTTTTTAACAAAATACATAAATTTTCAACAAAATAATTAAATTTTTAATAACATAATTATATTTTCGACCTAGAGAGAGGAAATCCCATTTAAAAACGTGTAATAATTGATATTTCAACCCAAAAAAGATGCAAGTTCATTAAGAAAATAAATTTTTGAACGAAAAAGACAAGTTTTGAATAAGTAAAGATTTTCAGTCATGATAAGCCAAAAGACGAATTTTCTGTACCGAAATGGAATTTTCAACAAGATGATATGAATTTTTTGCAAAAAAATTTGTCAGCAAAACAATTAAATTTTTAAGCAGATATAAAATTAATTCAAAAAGTTTCAATAAATTAGTTCAACTTTCACTCAAGTAGTTGAACTTTCAATTTAAAAATATCAATTTTCAACAAAACAGTTAAAATTTTAACCTAAGAGACGAAGATTCAACTAAAAATATGTATCTTCAACATAAAAATCATTCCTTAACAAAGTAATACAAATAAAATGTTTAAATAAAATAGTATAATCCTCAAGCAAAGAATATTAATTTTCAACTAAGCAGTTGAATTTTCGGGTGACTTTTCAACATCAAAATTTTAATTTTTTACGAAATAATTTAATTTTCGACCAAACAGGGATGTTTGTAACCCAGAACGGTCAATTTCTGGTTAAAAATGCAATAGATTTTATGAAATTCAAAATCTTTCAGCAAAAAATTGATTTGTTTAAAAATAGTTGAGCTTCCAACATATTTTTTGAATTTTGGACCAAAAAGAATTAATTTTTAGAAAAGTTTTTAAAACTTCAAACAATTAATAAAAATTTATAACGAAAAACATATTCTTTAAGAAAAAGCAACTAAAAAAATATTTAAAAAATACAAATATCAATACAAGATAAATGAATTGCAAATAACTTTATTTTAAAAACTACCTTTTGGTATCTTGATTAATTTTTCATTTCCCCTAAACACTAATAATTAAAACCAGAACCTTAAACTTGTAAAAATTTTAAGCTAGAATATTTAATAAATAACAAAATAAAAAAAAGCAATAAAATTCTCTGACTTTTTTAAAATAAATATTTGGACAATTCTTATCGAATGGTCTAATTCCAAAGTAAAAATTATCATTTTCAACCAAATTTCCTATTAAAATTAAAACTAAATTGAAAATAATATTTCTTTCCGGAAGTTTTTAGTTCTATCTCAATAATTAAATATTCATTAAAAATTCATCTTTTTTATTCAAAATTAATATTTTTATCTAAAAAGTTCACCATTACGTTTTTAGATAAAAGCTGAACCAATATATTAAATTTTAATTCTATTGATAGAAGATTTAACTATTTTGTTACAATTTCCTTTTTTCTTTGAAATGAAATTTTGAAACTGAACAATTAACTATTCTAATATTGATTAAAAATTGATCGTTTTTAATTAAAAATTCAACTACATTTTGCCAAAAATTGATTTATTTTGATAAGAACTTATATTTTTGGTAAAAAATTAATCTTCCTTATTGAAAATTCAACTACATGGTTGAAACTTGAACTACTTTTTGAAAAAATAATTTTATTAAATGGCGGTCTATCTCTCGTATAGAAAATAGAACTATTTTGTTGAAAATTCGTTTTCCTTTTTTGTTTGAAAATAAATTTTTTAAGTGAAAATTTAATTATTATATTTTCAGTTGGAAATTGATCGTTTTTAGTTTAAAATTTAACTATTTAGACGACATGTTTTTCTGCCTTGAATGAAAAATGATTCTTAGTTAAGAATTTATCTCTTTTGGTTAAATTTGACGCTTTTAATTTAAAATTAAAATCTTTTTTTGGCTGAAATATCATCAACGATTAATATTTTGTATAATAGTTATTATTTCTTTCTGAAAATTCCACTAATTGGTTGAAAGTTTAACTTTATGTTAAAAGTAGTTTTTTTCCTCGTAGATTCAACATTTTAGTTAAAACTTTAACTATTTTCTTGCAAATTGAATTATTTTGTTAAAAATTCAACTTAGTACAAAATTCATATTTATAGATTGAAAATTCAACTATGTGGTTTAAAGTGCCTCTATTTCGGTAAAAATGAAATTATTTTGTTGAAAATGCAACTATTTTGTTAAAAAGTCAACTTATTTTCTAAAATTCAACTTTTTTGTAAAAAGTTTGTCTTTTTGGACATAAAAATCAACTATTCTGTTGTAAATGCAAATTTTTTGTACAAAATTAATTTGTTTATTCACAATTAAAATATTTGTTTCTAAAATCATCTTTCTTGATGGAAAGTTGATCATTTCTGGTATAAAAGGCAACTGATTTTTAAAAAATGGAGTTTTTTAGTTTGAATACTTATTTCTTTCGTTTCAAATTCATATCTTTTAGTAGAAAATAATTTTCTTGTTTTGTTAAAAAAGTAACTATTTTGTAGAAAATGAAATAGATTTCGATTTGAAATTATAAGCATTTCACATACAATTTATTAATTTTATTTAAAATAATTTATTTATCTCTTATTCCCTATCTTCGTGAAAAATCATAAAATTTCCTCTGGTTCAAGCGCAATTTAGACTCTAAAGTCTATTTAATCTGATTTAGGTAAAATCTAAAAAAAAGTGGAACTTGTATTTAAATACGTATTCGGACATGGCTTGCAGTAGCCTTGATCATAAATCCAGGGAATCCATAATTAAAAATACAGGGCCATTTGAACCATTTCTGCTCACTCTGTCGCTACGCTACTGTTTGTTTTGCATGACGGAGCACCGTTTCTCTTCCAGTCCAGCGTCCCCGCATCAACAAAATACCGAGAACTAAAATTCTAGGCACGTCATAAACCCAAGTTGCTTAAATCCAGGCTGCTTAAATCCAAGTTTCAGTGTATGTTTTATAACTAAAAAATGTTTACTATTCCTAAAAAGATTAGTCATTTACGGGAGATTTTCCCTAACTTAATTTTTCCGCACGGTCACCTTTTTTAGGGTGTCGCTCAAACCAACTCGAACGGTGGTTTATAGAGGTATTGGTGTTATTGCGGTGGCCTGCTCGCACGGTTTGCCGATGTCGGATTTTTTTTTCAATTCAGTTTCGACTTTCATATTCATTCATGGCCTCTTCTGAGCTCCAGATTAATTTCAAACTCTAAAGACAAAATTCATACTCAAAGTACAAAGTGTTCTCAATTCAAATGAGTGATCCTATCAGAGTGTCAAGTGTTATTGTAATTTTGGATTATTGTGAAGTGAAGTGATTTTCTCGATTCGATCGTCTTCTAGTGTTACAGGAAGTGGCAAGTCGGATGACATATATCTCCATTTCGGCCGGAATCGATCGTTTCAAGAATGGTCGTGGTCAGAGCTTCCGGAGCGAATGAAACTCGGATTACGATTAATAAAAGTCAATTAGATTATCATTATCCCATTGCGCCACAATCTCCACGTGAGTCTATTAATATCCAAGGTGTACGAGGGCTGTCCCAAAAGTATCCGACCTACGTTCATGTCTTCGCGCGGAGAGACTCAGGCGACCTCTAGAGGGTACGAACGTCACCAGCAAGTCCTAACCTTCTCATCAGTAGCCCGAGATACCGATAAAACGACTTAGTTCCCGCGCAGCGTGTATTTGTTTGCATCGACTTTTTTGCGTTTGTCGCAATTCGTTTATTGCTAAAAATGACAAAACGAACCGAACAGCGAATTTTCATAAAATTTTGCTTTAATTTTGGTAAAAGTTGTGCGCAAACTATTGAAATGTTGCAAAGGCCTTTAAAGACGAGTGTATGGGCAAAACACAAATAAAAGAGTGGTATAGGTGGTCCAAAAGTGGCCGCGCATCTGTTGACAGTGATCCTCGTTCTGGCCGAACATCGTCGGATAATGTAGAGCCAGAGCTCACATATCTGAAACGCCGCAACGATGCCGCACGAGGGGAATCGTCCCCCGCCAGTCGCCACTCATCGG
>JAAAKG020000031.1:385559-437116 GCA_010014905.2 Druon quercuslanigerum
GTACCGGCTCAGGGATCGAACCCCGGACCTCTGAGGTGAAGTCCGAGCGTCTAACCACTGAGCCACCGAGGCTCTAAGTGTAGATACTTTCTCTACTTAAAAGTGTATCTTACGAGGACTTAATTTTCTATGACAAAATTTATATACTAAGAGTGTGAGATTAAAAGTTTAAGCTTATTTTAATATTATAACATTTGCATAGAATGTTGTTAAAAAACTTTTAATGGTTTTATGTTAAAAAAATAAATGTTTCATTTCATACAAGATGTATTTTATATCCTATACATTGTAAATATAAACTAGGATATATCGTTAATGTTACCCAAATTATATAGTGATATTCTCTATTTGAAAAAAGGATGAAACGTACTGTTGCAAAATTATATGTGTACTTTTTGGATTAAAGTTCTCTTTAAACAAAAAACGACGCATCTAAACAAATTTAGCAAAAAGTACTTCTTGTCCTTTTTTTATAAAGGATTTCGCTATGTTATTTGCGTTATAAGTTGCAGAAGAACTTGCAGTAAGTACTTGTTAATTATAGATTGAAAATAAAGTCGTTTTCAGTGTGTTCAAGAAAAAATTAATTTAATTTAGGTTGATAAATTTTCCTAATTTAGATCTAACATATCCGGTAGCCTAAAAAGGTTTCTAAATAATAATCAGAATAATAATAAATCACAGTTTAGAGAAAAGGGGTATAAGCACAGTGATAATTAATAAAACTGATTATGTTGACAAATGTACAACATTTTTGCCTGACAGAAAAGTTGACAAGAAATTAAATTTCATCAAATGAATGTTCCTATAAAAATGTGCAGAATTCCAGAAAATGAAACCAAGACTCTAATGACAAATTTGCACAATAACCACAAAACTTTCCTTTTAGAGTTTGAAAAACTGTACAAATTGTTACAAAAAACAGAAGAAAAAATTTCCTCATTTGAACAAAAATAAAAAAAGAGGAAAGAAAAATGAAAAGGCGATCTACTAAACCCCCTTCCTTCTCTTTTTTTCTTTCGTCTTTTTTATTTTTATTATTATCAAATTACAATAAAAGAACATTTGAAAATAACAAATAAAATTATATTAGCAACATTTGGGCACTTAATAAAAGAATTCAGATTACATTTAGAGCATTTTGTTTGTTTGTTTTGGTCCAAATTTGGTCGCTGGATTCTCGTTTTTTCAGGAGTTTGCATTAAGATATCTTTACCTGGTTTTGTTTTCATCAATTTTTTCTCTTAAACAAAAAAAGAACCTATCTTTTTATTCTGTGTTTAAAATTAAGGGATGAAATTGCAACCAACCAAATATTCTGCATCCCCTTTTTGATTTCTTTCGTCCTTTTTATTTGCATTATTATCAAATCACAATAATAGAACATTTGTTAAAAATAATCACAAACTTTTTAGCATCTATACATCACTATAATTAAGGCAAAAATAAATTTAGAAAAAAATTCGAGCATGCAGGAACAGCAACGAAACCACGTTGCTCTTTTTCTGGAACCCGAGAATCAAGTGAGGGTCAAAATGCAAACCCATGACAAATATACCTTAAGTATCCGGTTAGGGTCAAAAGGTAAACCAGTTAAAAAAATACCTGAAACATCAGTCATAAGTACATCAGAAATATAGAAAGTAAAAGGAAATCAAGATTTATGAAATTTATTTATGATTAATTATATTCAGCACTGAGTATTCATAAATCTTGATTTTTTTTACTTTCTCTATTTCTGATGTGCCTTTAATGATATTTCAGGTTTGCTTGTGATTGGTTTGCATTTTGAGCATCGTGGTTTCGTTGCTGTCCCTGCCTGCTCGAATTTTGTTATTATTTATTTCTTATTTATTTATTTATTTATATTTAGGGTGCTCTTTGAGTGCTGAACTATCAGTGATTATTTTTTACGAAAGTTTTTTATTTTTATTCGATAAAAATAAAAAGAGAAGAAAGGGGATTTGGTCACTCGCCTTCTCATTATTCTTCCCCCTTTTTAGTTTTTTCAAAAAAAGAAAACTTTTTCCTTTCTTTGTTACAAAAATTTATATCTTCCAACTGCAATAGACAATTGTTGCTTTCATTTTTTGGAATTCTGAACATTTATTTAATTATTGGATGCTACAGGGGATTTTAAATTGGATTTTAATCTTATTTAAATTTCTTAAACTTTAGTTCCTATGAAAGCTTCTTAGTAGAAAATTCAACTTGTTGGTTAAGAATTCTTGAATTTGATGCAAATATGTCTTTTTTGACAGTGAATTAATCTTTTTGTTAGAAAAATCATCTTTTTTAGTAGTAACTACTTATTTTTGTTTGTAATTTCATCTTTTTTAGTTACAAATTTAATTTATTAGTTGAAAATTATGGATTTTTAAAAAAAGTTGTATTTTTTTATAAGTAAATTAATTTTTCTGTTAAAAAATTCTTTTTTTAAAATCTTGGTCTTTTTTATTTTAAGCTTTAACTTCTTCGTTTAGAATTCTTAAACTTTCTTAATGATTCATCTTTTTAGCAGTAAATATTTTTTCTTTTGTTTAGAATTTCATCCTTTTTAGTTAAAAATTTAACTTATTGGTTGAGAATTATGGATTTTTATTAAAAAGTCGTATTTTTTTATAAGCAAATGAATCTTTTTTTTTAATTTGTATTTTTTATTTCAAACTTCAATTTTTTGGTCAAAAACTCGTCAATTTTATTGAAAATCAAAACCAAAATTTTTAAATAAATCTGTTAATAAATAAGATCAGTTGAAAATAACGAATCTGTTCTGTAAATTATCTCAATATTTATTCATTAGGCCAGTGAATTTCGACCACACCAATAATTTTCAATATTATAATATAATAATTTTTAAAACAAACAAAAATTATTTCAGCACGTAGCGGTAGGTTAAAAAATTTAAGAATTAGGAGAAAGTAATGCAACTTATTAAAAAAGACCGAAAAAATATTTCTCTACCTTCTTCCTGTCAATATTTGAAATTAAACCATTTTTAATTGTCTCAAAAATGAACACTGAACAAATAATTAAACAATTTAGTATTTTCATTTGTGATATTACATTCTTATAATTCTCTGAGCCAGTGAAAATTCTTTTATCAATATTAAGTATCGTCAAAAAAAAATTTAGCAGGATGTTTTGATACTTTTCGTTAAAAAGTTGGATTTGAGCCAACAATAAATTGTTTAAACAAAAAAAAATAATTAAAGTTTTAAAATTAACTTTTCTATTCCATTATATAGATTATTTTAAAAATAAAATAATCTTAATTCACGAGTAATAACTAATTATTGCACTTGCATAGAGTAGATTATGGGGCACCATTAAAAGTGCTCAAGGGGATTTAAATAAAAAATTAATCATGAATTTGTTTTCATCAGATCTTAGAAATATAGAACATAATTTGTCGTAAATTATCATGTTTAGACGGAAACTATTGTATGTTTTAAATCTGAAATTCAAATTATATTAGACAGATGTGAAGTTAATACAACCTTGCCCAATATTTATGGAATATTGCGTATTTTGATATTTCCGATATATAGACGATCCGCTCAAGATGATTAATTCCAGTCGATTACTTATTCATATAGATGCACGCCCATTGTGCTAGTGTGTACTCAGGTACGTAATCCTACAATTCAGTTGATCAGATATCGACTACGCAAACAGCCGCGGGCTTTCATGTTTCGATTTTAATGGCACAGACATCCTTGATGGCTTCTTGGCTTGTATGCTTCCATCCTGATAAAAAACTATACGACGGTATTTTTATTTAAAAATTTTTTTAATAAGACCTTCTGGCTATTTCTCTTTCCTCTAACACATCCTTTTCTCACTACCCGCTTCATAAACACTTATTCTACTTCCTCTACTTTCTAACCCATCACTGTCCTAAATAAGCTTTTCCAGATTTTAGCTACTTTCTTTCCTTCTCCTTTTCTACTCACTTCCCTTATTTCTTTATTACTTCTAACCCTCCAGTCACAGCAAGTTTTCTACGCCACCGCTCCTTACTTCCTTTCGCCTCCTTTCCCTCCTATACCTGTTCTTACATTTCTACTACACATTCCGTAACTTTTCTTACTTCCTCCTTGCATCCTACTGCTTCTCCTGCAACTTTACCTTCTTCCTACTTTAGTATTCCTAATTCTACATCCTGAACTACCTCACTTTAAACTTTTCTAAATAGCGCTTCTTTCACTTTATCTACTTTCCTTCTTTAGCCGATCCTTTCCTACTACCCCACTCCTCACTTCTTTTCACCTACTTTTCCTGTCCTGCCCGCTTCCCTCTCTTCTTCCCTAATAACCTTCTTCCTTAAACCCTGCGCCTAAAATTTGTTCCTGTAGTTACCATTTTCAGCTCCTTATTTCCTACTACAACAGTTCTAATTTTCCTTTTTCTACTTCCCATCCCCTATCTGTTATTGAACAAATTTTTGACATATTCTCACTTCCCTTAGCTTTTCCTCACTTTACGTTCCTTTTCCTGCAACCCTGAGACACTACCACCTTTCCTGTACTCCTTTTCCCTCGAAATATTTTTCCTTTTTTATCTTCGTAACCCCCTGTCCTCTATCCTCTACTACCTTACCCTAAACTTTCCTAAGTAATCCTCACCTCAGTTCTAATGCTTCCTCTCTTCACCTCTTCTTTTTCTATATCTTCACTCCTCATTTTTCTTCAATTTCTCCCCCTTCCCTACTCATACTTATATGAGTACTACTAATCTCTCCCTTTCCTTACGTTCTCCTGACTTTCTATTCCTTTGCCTTCAATTCGTCGAAATTTTTTTTATTCACTTCTTCTTCTTCTTCACACTCCCCTATTTCCCCACCCTCGCGATTCCTAATACCTGTTATATCCCCCGCTTCCCCATTCCACCACTCTCTTCCCATCTTATGTTTCTAAAACACCCCTTGCAACCCCACAAGTACGACCTCTAATTTCCTCACTACCCCTACATTCCCTTAACTTACTTTCCCTTATTCCCTATTACTCACATTTCCATCCGAAAAAAATACAAAGGTCGGACACCCGACTGAAAATAATGGTTTTTGCCCACGTTTACGAAACCCTGGAAGTTATTAGGTCGAATTCCTACTATTCAAAAGCACAAGTAAGTGCTAAGTTTCTTTACCCAGATTCGAGGGTTATCTTGAAGCCCCGATCCTTGTAAAAAAAGCGCATCTACCCTTCTTATTTTAAAAATGAAATTAGGTATAGTTGATATTTATAATAATTATTATTAATTAATATATAAACTTATTAAAATATAAATTTTTGTTTGTCCTTTTTGAGACAGTCGTACATTAGAGCTATTCATTTATTTTGTTGAAAATTCGTCTTTTTGGCAGAAAATCAAACTTCTTGGTTACAACTTTTAATCGAAAATTTATCTTTTCGGGGCAAAATTTAAGTATTTAGTTGTAAACTTTATTACCTTGTTAGACATTCAACATCTAGTTTAAAACAAACCTTGTAATTTAAAAATTCAAATATTTTGTTAAAAATTCGTCTTTTTGATTAAACAGTCAAAAATTCAACTATTCAAATCAAAATTAACTTCAACATTTAAAATTGATCTTTTTTGGTTACAAATTTAACAAACTGGCTGAAAGTGAAACCATTTACTTCAAAATTGATTTTTTGTTTGAGTATTTATTATCTTATTTTAAAATTTATTTATATGATTACTAATTTTTCAATTAAATAATTGTTTTCGTAAACATTCGCTTTTTATTTATTTACAATTTATCTTTTTTGGTTGAAAATTCAACTATTTTTCTGAAAGTTGAACCACTTTCTTAAAAATGGATTTTTTGGTTTAGGATTTATTGTCTTTGTTTAAAATTAATTTCTTTGGTTCAAAATTTCTTATTTTTAAAATTACAATATTTTTTTTTTTGTAATTTTTTTTTACTGAAAATTTAACTATATCATCCTTCGCTCAGAGTTAATCTTTATCAGGTAAAATTTACCAATTACATTGTTCTTTCATTTACTTATTTTTAGTTTTAAAATAAACTTCTTATTTAAAAATTAAACTATTTTAAAAAATTTATCTTTTTGGTTAAACATTTCAACTATTGAATTTAAAATTGACCTTTTCGTTTACAATTTATCTTGTTTGGTTAAAAATTTAACAACTTGACTAAAAGTTAAGTCATTTACTTTAAAAATCATTTTTTCGTTGAGGATTCATTATCTTATTCGAAAATTCATTTCTTCGCTTACTAATTTTGCAATTAAAACATTTTTTTCGTAAACATTCGTTTTTTATTTATTAACATTTTTTACTAGAAATTTGACTTTTCCATTCGAAATAAATCTTTTTAGTTTCAAATTTGTGTATTTTGTTAAAAATTCCTCTTTTTATGTAGAAAATAAATTTTCTTAGTTGAAACTACATTCATTGTAGTTGAAAAGTCAAATACTATATTTTTGATTGAGAGCTCGTTTTTTAAGAAAAAATTAAATATTTGATTGCAAATTTAATTAATTTTTTGCTAATGTAACTTTTATGTTCAAAAAGTAATCTTTTTGTTTAAAATTTCCACTGTTTTGCTGAAAATTCGTCTTATTGGTTAAACATTCACCATTTTAGTTAAAAATTTAACTATATAATTCAAAATTGACTTCTTCATTTACAATTGATCTTTTTTGGTTAAAAATTTAACTATTTGACTGAAATTTAAACCACTGGATGAAAATTAAAATTTCATTTTAAGTTTTTTTCCCCCGTATTTTCAGTTATTATTTTTTTGGTGAAAAATTTATTTCTCATATTAAAAGTCGCATTTTTTTGTAAAACATTAATCTTCTTAAGTAAAAATTTTCCTTTATTTAATAATTTCTTCCGTTTCTTTAAACTTAACTATTTTATTAAAAAAATCAATTTTGGTTTAAAATTTTTTGTATTATTTGAAACTTTCTTCTTTTCCAAGAAAAATTAATATTTTTAATGAAAATCCTTCTTTTAAGTTGAAATTTTCTTTTATTTATTATTTATTATAATTTATTATCTTTGTTTAAAATATGTTTCTTTGTTTCAAAACTTCTCATTTTTAAAATTACATTTTTTTTCTTTTTTGGTTAGAAATTTATATTTAGTGAAAATTTAACCATTCCTATAGAAAAAAAGTTTTTTAGATTCTTTTTTTGTTAAAAATGAATTTTTTTACTGGAAATTTAACTATTTCATACTTCGCACAAAGTTAATCTCAGGCAAAATTAAACAATTAAGTTGTTCTTTTTTTTCTTTTTTTTAGTTTAAAGTAAGCTTCTTATTTAAAAATTCAACTATTTAATTAAAAATTGGGTTTTTTGGTTAAACAGTCATTTGCTTAGACAGAAATTCTACTATTTAATTTAAAATTGACCTTTTCATTCACAATTTATCTTTTTTTTGTTAAAAATTTAACACAAATTGATTTTTAGGTTGAGGATTCATTATCTTATTATAAAATTCATTTCTTTGCTTACTAATTTTTCAATTAAAAAATTGTTTTGGTAAACATTCCTATTTTTATTCATTGACATTTTTTTACTAGAAATTTAACTTTTCTATTAGAAACAAATCTTTTAAGTTCAAAATTCGTTTATTATGTTCAAAATTCCTCTTTTATTGTAGAAATTAAATCTTCTTGGTTGAAACTACATTAATTCTAATTGAAAAGTATGCTAATATATTTTTGATCGAGATCTCATTTTTTGAGAAAAAAAAATTCATTATTTGATTGAAAATTCAATTAACTTGTTGATAATTTCAAATTTATGTTTAAAAAGTAATTTTTTTGTTTAAAACTTCCAATGATTTGTTGAAAATTCGGCTTTTAAGTTAAATAGTTATCTTTTAGTTAAAAATTCAAATATTCAATTGAAAATTGACTTTTTCATTTAGAATTTTTCTTTTTCTTTCGTTAAAAATTCAACCATTTAACTTAAAGTTGGACCACTTCCTTAAAAATTGATTTTTTGATTTAGGACTTATTATCTTCGTTTAAAATTAATTCCTTCGGTTCAAAATTTCTCATTTTTAAAATTACATTTTTTTCTTTTTTCGCTAGAAATTTATTTTTAGTGAAAATTTAACCATTCCCATAGAAAAAAAGTTTTTTAGATTCTTTTTTTGTTAAAAATGAATTTTTTTACTGGAAATTTAACTATTTCATATTTCGCACAAAGTTAATCTCAGGCAAAATTAAACAATTAGGTTGTTCTTTTTTTTAGTTTTAGAGTAACCTACTTATTTAAAACTTCAATTTTTTAAATAAAAATTTGTTTTTTTGGTTAAACAGTCATTTTCTTAGACAGAAATTCAACTATTAAATTTAAAATTGACCTTTTAATTCACAATTTATCGTTTTTTGTTAAAAATTTAACAAAATTGATTTTTTGGTTGAGGATTCATTATCTTATTTTAAAATTCATTTCTTTTCTTACTAATTTTTCAATTAAAAAATTGTTTTGGTAAACATTCCTATTTTTATTCATTGACATTTTTTTACTAGATATTTAACTTTTTCATTCGTAACAAAACTTTTTAGTTCAAAATTCGTTTATTTTGTTAAAAATTCCTCTTTTAATGTAGAAAATAAATCTTCTTGGTTGAAACTACAATAATTCTAGTTGAAAAGTAAGCTAATATATTTTTGATCGAGAGCTCATTTTTTGAGAAAAAAAATTCATTATTTGATTGAAAATTTAATTAACTTGTTGATAATTCTACATTTATGTTTAAAAAGTAATCTTTTTATTTAAAACTTCCACTGTTTTGCTGAAAATTTGTCTTATTGGGTAAACATCCACCATTTTAGTTAAAAATTTAACTATTCATTTCAAAATTGACTTCTTCATTAACCACTTTCATAAAAATTGATTTTTTGGTTTAGGATTTATTATCCTTGTTTAGAATGAATTTCTTTGGGTCAAAATTTCTCATTTTTGAAATTACAATTTTTTTCTTTTTTTTTTTGAAATTTATTTTCAGTAAAAATGTAACTATTCCGCTAGAAAAAAGTTTTTTAGATTCTTTTTGTGTTAACAATGAATTTTTTACTAAAATTTAACTATTTCATACTTAGTTTAGAGTTCATGTTTATCAGGTGAAATTAAACAATTAAATTGTCCTTTTATTTATTTTTTTTTTAGTTTTAAAGTAACCTTTTTATTTAAAAATTAAACTATTTTAAAAAATTGGTCTTTTTGGCCAAACAGTCATTTTGATAGTCAAAAATTCAATTATTTAATTTCAAATTGACCTTTTCACACACAATTTATCTTTTTAGGTAAAAAATTCAACAACTTGGCTGAAAGTTAAACCATTTACTTCAAAATTAATTTTTTCGTTGAGGATTCATTATCTTGTTTTCAAATTTATTTCTTTGCTTACTTCAATTAGAAAATTGTTTTTTTAAACATTCGTTTTTCATTTATCGACATTTTTTACTAAAAATTTGACTATTTCATTCGTAACAAATCTTTTTAATTTGAACTTCGTGCATTTTGTTAAAAATTCCTCATTTAATGTAGAAAATAAATCTTTATGGTTGAAACTACATTAATTTTAGTTAAAAAGTCAGCAACTATATTTTTGATTAAGAGCTTATTTTTGAGATAAAAATTAATTATTTGAACGCAAATTTTATTAATTTGTTAATAATTCTACATTTATATTCAAAAAGTAATTTTTTGTTTAAAATTTCCACCATTTTGTTGAAAATTCGTCTTTTTGTTTAACATTCAAGTTTTTAGTAAAAATTTCAACTATTTATAGTTGAAAGTTTTTACTAATTTTTTTTTTTAATTTTAAAATCTTAAGTCCAAGAGAAAATTTAAAAAGAATTAAAAATATCTTAAACGATAACTAAAAAATTTAAAAAAAAATTAAAATATCTTAAACGATAACCAAAAAATTAAAAAAAGAATTTAGAAAATTTAGAACAAAAGGTGTGTATGAGGAAATCTTTTTCAGATATAAATTAAGTTTTTCTTGCATTTATTTTTTTGAGGAAAAATTTATCTTACATTCTCTTCCAAAACGGACACGGTTTTTACTAATTTTTTTTTTTAATTTCAAAATCTTAAGTCCAAGAGAAAATTTAAAAAGACTTTAAAATATCTTAAACAATAACTAAAAAATTTACAAAGAACTTAAAATATCTTAAACGATAACCAAAAGATTCAAAAAAGAATTTAGAAGATTTAGAACAAAAGGTGTGTGTGATAAAAATTCAAAATTTGTCTTCAGATCCCATGGAGTTTTGAAAACAAAACTTACGCTTTATTTAAAAAAAAATTCTTGAAACATTTTTTTATAATTGAAAATTTAAAACAAAATTTGGATTTTTGAAGACAACAGAATAAAATTTAGACTATTTCATATTCCAAAAAGGAAAAGTAATAATCCTAAAAAAATGTAGATGTGATATTGCTAAAATTAAAATAAAAACAGATTACTTTTCAATATTAAATTAAAGAATTTTTTAATTTTAAAAGATTGATCAATCATTAAAGAAAATATTTTTAATTATAGGGTAATTTTTAAAACATTTTAGTAACTTTCAAAATGTTGAAAAATAATTTGCGACATTTTAAAATATATTTCAAAAATCATCTCTTTAGCAAAAGTTCAATTTTTGTTTTCTTTTAGAATGCAACTGTTTGATAAAAAATTATTCCGTTTTTGTCGATTTCACTATTATTATAAAAACTGGTTTTCAGTTGAAAATGTCACCATTTTGTTAAAAATTCATGTATTGTGTAAAGAATTCTCCGTTTTTGGCAGAAAACTAATGCTTTTCGTTAGAAATTCATATTTTTAGTTAAAAGTAATCTAATTTGTTTTATGATTCAACTATTTTTTTGAAATTTTTTTTTTAGAAATATAACTTCTTTTCATTTACAATTAAAATTTAAAAAAATTTTAAATAATAATTAAAAAAGTAGTTTAAAATTAAAATAGTAGTTTAAAAGTTAAAATACTTTGGAAAAAATGTACTTTTTTGTTGAAGATTTATAATTTAAGTTTAAAATTTATTTTTGGATTACAATTCAGGTGTTTTCTGGAAACTTTGCATTTATAGTAGATTCTAAATAAAATAATTCTTTTTTATTCAGCATTCGGATTTTTAAAAATTTTCAACTATTAAATTTCTCGTTGAGAACTCGTTTTTTAATTTAAAAATCAAATACTTCACTGACATTAAAATTATTTTGTTAATCATTTGCTTTTTTTGATGAAGATTCATCTTTCTTATAGAAATTCAGAAAATTTAAAAAACTTTGCTTTGATGCAATTTCATCAAAAAATATTTATAAGTTTTACTTCCTTTACACAAATTTAGAACAAAAAAATTCATGAATTAGTTTCTGATTAGCACTATCATATTTAATTTTTCTCTTTCAGAGACCTAGTAAATATATCTTTAAACAATCTTATAATAAAAATTTAAAAAGGAACTATATAGATCAATTCTTAAAATAAATTCCAAATAATGTTTCAATTTATCGAGTAAAATTTAAAAAATCCAAATGGCAATGTTTACCTGCATTGTATAATTATTTTTAATAACAAATATCTTCTTTCATATTTAATATTTATGATGCATGCAGAAAGATAATTAATTCTAATTGCTCATCTGACAAATAAATGTCGATTCAATTGAAAATTATTCCAATTTAACAATTCAAATTCATTTTATGGGGCTTTGTTTTCAAGTCCGGTAATAATAATTTGAGTACCAAACCTGTTAAAATCGTCTCTGTGGAAGCAACTTTATGGTTAAATGGTGAAAATTTAATTACGCAACTATTACCCGTGAAATTGGTCTGCCTGTTCAGCTTTCATCTATTTCAACATTCATTTTCCGTGCGTAAATACAGCATTTGCCTAGAATGTTTTCATTTCTGGCAGTTAGAAAACATAAATTCAGGGAAAACAGAAAGCTCATGAAATTCCTTGCTTTTCTTATCAACCACTTTGGCGAATTATTCAGCTGTTTGTCAATATTCTATTATAAGAAAAATGAGTTTATAACAAAAAAATATGATTATTTGACACAAAAAAGTATTTTCATTAAAGTAGTTCAATGTATCAAAATAAAATATTTTTGTCATGGAATAGAAGAATTTTGAACCAAGAAGACTACCCTTTTCCTGAAAAAGAAAAATTTTTTAACGAAGAAATAAAACTTGAAATAAAAAGATGGTTAAAAAATATAATCAATTTTTATAATAAACTTGAATTTTTTAACCTAACCGAAGAATTATTAACAATTCAAAACATTTTTTTTTCCTAAACAGACGAATTTTCAACGAACTAAATAAATTTTCCACTAAGAAGATGGATGTGCAACAATAACAATTTTCAATAAAACAGTAATTTTTAAGAACAAAACATTCATTTTCAAAAATACTGAAAAATTTTTAGCTAAGAAGGTTAATTTTTACCTAAAAGAGAGGAATTTTTAACGAAAAAAAATTAATTTGCAACTGAAATGATCTATGATTAACAAAAAAATGTGTTTTGAAAAATATTATTATATTTTTAACCCAAAAGAAAAATTTGCAACACAGAAGTAAGATTTATTTATAATTAAAATAATTTTTATTTAAATCAAAAATAATTTAAGTTTCCTTAAATTTTTTTTCAATAAAAATTAATTTAAAAAAAATTCACTTTTTAATCAAAAAAAATTAATTGTCAAGCAAAAAGAAGAATTTTAAGCCAAGAGAATTAATTTTTTCCTGAATAACGAATTTTCAAGGAAAAGAAACAAATTTTATACTCAAATGATTTATTTTTAATAACGAAAAATTAATTGGAAATAATCATGTTTCTTTTTTAACTTAGAAAAAAATTCTTATCTGTTTTTTTTAGAAATGTTTTTTATTGTTGTTCTTAAAAATTCGTATTTGAACGAAAAATTATTGATCTTGGATTAAAAGTCTTCTGTTTATTTCATTTTTGATCTTTTAGGTTGATAATTTAACTGTTTTGTTGAAAATTCGTAGTTTTATGAATAATTTAATCTTTCTAGTTAACAATTTATTTTTATTTGATTAAAAAAATTTTTTAATTAAAAATTGGTATTTTTTATTAAAAAATTCATGTGTTTTGTCAATAATTAGTAAATTAGAAAAAGAAACTTTTCTTTAAAAAAACTTTTGTAGTAGTTGAAAGTTTCTTCTTTTCCAGAAGAAATTATTATTTTTTATGAAAATCATCCTTTTTATTCAAAATTTTCTTTTTAAAATTAAACTATTCTGTTTTAAAGTTGTTTTTCTTTGTTGAAAATTCATATTTTTAGTTAAAAAATCATGTGTTTGGTGAAAAATTAGTCTTTTTGGGTTAAATCTTAATTTCTAAAAATTCAATTTTAGTGCAAACTAAAAGAAAAAATGAAATTTTTTCATGAAAATCCTTCTTTTTATTCGAATTTTTTTTTTAAATTAAACTTTTCTGTTTTAAAGTTGTCTTTATTTGTTTAAAGTTGATATATTTTATTTCAAAAATCATGTGTTTTGTGAAAATTTAGTCTTTTTGGGTTAAATCTTAATTTATAAAAAATTTATTTCTTGTGAAAATTGAACAATAATAGTTAAAATTCACTTTTTTTGACTGCTTATAGCTTATTTTTATTTAAAAATTTGTTAAATTTTATTTTTTTGAATTAATTTTGTTTTGTGAAACATATAATCTCTTTGTTGAAAATTCAGATAACGGTAGAATACCCATTTTTTTGAAATATTTTTTTATTGACACGCCATCTGTGTGGTTTAAAATTTATTTAGCTAGTTGAAAATGAAAATTTAATTTTAAGTTGTTTACCCCAGTATTTTCAGTTATTTTTTTGTGTAAAAATTCCTTTTTCACATTAAAATTCGGAATTTTTTGTAAAACCTTAATCTTCTTGTCTAAAAATTGTTATGGTTTGTTACAAATTTCTTTTGTTGCTTAAAAATTACCTATTTTATATAAAATAAAAAAGAATTTTTTGATTGTATTTTTTTTTATTATTTGAAACTTTCTTCTTTTTCGAAAAATGAATATTTTTTATGAAAATCCTTCTTTTAAGTCGAAATTGCCTTTAAAAATTAAACTATTCTGTTTTAAAGTTATTTTCCTTTGTTAAAAACTGATATTTTTTAGTTGAAAAATTATGTGTTTTGTGAAAAATTAGTCTTTTTGGGTTAAATCTTAATTTCTAAAAATTCATTTTTGGTGAAAATTGAAGATTAATATTTAAAGTTTATTTTTTCGATTGCACATAGCTCATTTAAATTAAAAATTTGTTTAACTTAAAAAAAAATTAATTTTTTCCTTGAAAATTCTTTCTATTTTGTGGAACATATAATCTATTTGTTAAAAATCCAGATTATGGTAGAATACTCATGTTGTTAAATATTTTTTTGTTGATACGCCATCTGTGTCGTTCAAAATTTATTTAGCTGGTTGAAACCTAAAATTTTTTTTTTTAGTTTTTTCCCCCGTATTTTCAGTTATTACTTTTCTGGTGAAAAATTCATTTCTCAGATTAAAATTCGCATTTTTTTGTACAATGTTAATCTGCTTGAGTGAAAATTGTCCTTTATTAAGAAATTTCTTTCGTTGCTTTAAAATTAACTATTTTATTAAAGTAAGAAATTTTGGTTTGAAATTTTTGTTTTTATTTGAAACTTGCTTCTTTTGCAGAAAAAATTAATACTTTTAATGAAAATCCTTTTTTTGAGTCAAAATTTTGCTAAATAAATTAAACTATTCTCTTTTAAAGTTGTTTTTCTTTGTTGAAAATTGATATTTTTGAGTTGAAAAATCATGTGTTTTATAAAAATTTAGTCTTTTGGGCTCAATCTTAATTTCTGAAAATTAATTTTCCGTGCAAATTTAAGAATATTATTCAAAAATTTTTTTTCTATTGCACATGGCTCATTTTAATTAAAAATTTGTTTAATTTAAAAGAAAAATTAATTTTGTTCCTTTAATATTCTTTTGTACTTTTGTACTTAAAAATTCATTTTTTTAACTGGAAATTTTAAATTTCATTTTAAGCCTTTTTCCCTAGTATTTTCGGATAATATTTTTTTGGTGAAAAATTTATTTCTGAGAATAAAATTCGCTTTTTTTGTAAATCATTCATCTCGTTGATAAAAAATTTTCCTTTATTTCAAAATTTCTTCCGCTGCTTTAAGATCAACTATTGTATTAAGAAAAGAAATTTTGGTTAAAATTTTTTTTTATTATTTAAAACTTTCTTTTTTTTCCAGGAAAAATTATTATATTTTATGAAAATCCTTCTTTTAAGTCGAAATTTTCTTTTCAAAATAAATTTATTCGGTTTTCAAGTTGGTTTTATTTGTTTAATATAGATACATTGCCCATCATTCAAGCATTACACTTTCAGTATTTTCCAAAATTTCCCATTGTTTAAAAAAATTCAAATTCGTTTTTTTACTGAAAAAATTAACCTGCTTGGTTGAAAATTTGTTTGCTCTTTTGAAAATTCTTCTGTTCGGTTCTAAGTCCATTTATTGTCGTGAAAATTGAACTATTTTGTTTAAATTTCTCTTCTCTTTGGGTTTAAAATACATTTTTTATAATAAAAATTAAACTTTTTTGCCAAAAAAATTTTTAATGGTTAAAAGTTCATTTTTAACTAAAAATTTCAAATTTTATTTTAGGTTTGTTTTTCAGAACTTTTAGTTGTTATTATTTTTTTTTAAATGCTTTTCTGAGATTAAAATTTGCTTTTTTTAACTATTATAATGAAAAAAAAATTGTTTGAAAATTAATTTCATTAGTTAAGAATTCGTCTTTTCTAAAAAAAAATCTTTTTTAAAATGAAAATCCTTCTATTTAGTCGAAAATTTATTTATTTTTTAAAAACTAATCTATTTTGTTTTAAGTTCTTTTTTATCTGGTAAAAATAGATTTTTAAACCCATAATTCAAGTATTTCCCTTTTAGTTTTTTTTCAGAATTTTCCCTTCGTTAACAAAAAAAATTTGTCCTTTAATGACAAAACTAATCTGCTTGTTAAAACTCTTCTCTTTGGTTGAAAATCCTCTTATTTTCCTGAAAATTGAAATATTTGGTTCAAAGTACGTTTCTTAAATTTTTCCAATTGAAAACCTAACTATTTCATTTCCAGATAAAAATGTATCCTGTCTGATTTAAAATGTATTCGATCATTAGGTAAAAAGCATGATAAATGGCGGAATTAGTATTGATTGGAGTATTGGAGAAACTTAGGTGACTTGTTTTATCTTTCCAATTTGATTTCCTACCTTTACCTTCTTCTACTATTAGATTTCAAGGGACATTTACCAGAACATGGTGTGCTCTGTAACTGAAGACGATTGAAGGGTTAAGCTGTAGATTGTAAGATCGTAAGCATGAACTTTATCTCCGATCAACCGTGAAAGGTCCCCATTACCCGTGATTTGTCTCTGGAATCACTGGAAACGAGTAGGCAATATATTTTGTACTCAGACGTCCTCCGACTTCTTACTCACATTTTCTCACTGCAAGTAAGAACTTCTTCCTGTCCAACCACAAATGAATCAGTCATCCCCTTGACTGTCTTATTAAATAATTTGTCTTGGATTTTCTAACAGCTTCAATCGGAAATTTATTTCTTTTAATGAAAAAAGTATAGAATTTTTATATTAAAAAATACTAAAAAGTCGTTGCTTAGAAGATTTATTTAAAAAAACTGTTGCTTCTCTTGACTGGAAAACACTAGCATGGTAGCGGAAAGGCGCAGTACGCGAGTACTCACATGAGTATATTGCGCAATATTGTGCATTCTGATTGGAAATGGTTCAGGGGGCTCTGAATTTTTACGTTTCGAATTCCCTTTCTGAACCAGTTGTTTGGTGTACCTTTTTTTAAATTTGTATTTCTGCATTTTTAATAAGGTGGCTCAAGAAAATGGTAGGTACCGATAACAAAGAATTACCGCAATGGAGAATAAAATTTTTCGGATAATGCAAAATTATTTATTCCTCAAAATTCGGGTTGAGTAGTCCGCCCCCTTTTCCAGCTCCTTGAACTATTCGGGATAACTGCATGCAGTGAAACAATTTATATTTTATCTTAACTGATTAATTTTAAGTCTTAAAAATTCTAACATATTCCAAAAAATAATCTGAAAAATTGTTTACAACCATTTTTTATAAGTTCGACTGATCATCTCAACATTTCGAAACAACTAGTCTATCCCTTTTTTTAGCTTCTTCAATTTTTCGGGGCGAGTAGATGCTGATAAAAAGAACAAATCAAAAATAGTTAAATTTTCAGTGAAAAAAAATTTTTCAATCAAAATTAATTTTAAAAAAATTTACTTTTTAATAAAAAAAAATTAATTTTCAAGCAAAAAGAAGAATTTTAAACCCAGAGGATTAATTTTATCCTCCTTATCGTCCTTTTTTTAGAAATTTATTTTCCCAAACTAAAATTTAACCATTTTATTTTTAGTATTTTTTAGAATCTCCAGCATATTTTTATTGTTGTTGTTACTAAACATTCGTATTTGTACAAAAAATTATTGATATTGGATTAAAAGTCTTCTGTTTATTTCAATATTTATGTTTTTTCTGTATAATTTAATTTTTTTGTTGAAAATTCGTAGTGTTTTGAAAAAAATAATCTTCTTGGTTGAAAATTCATTTTTATTTGGATTAAAATCAATTTTTTTAAATTGAAAATTAAATCGTTTTTTGTTTAAAATTGATATTTTTTAGTTGGAAAATCATATGTTTTGTCAAAAATTAGTCTTTTTCGGTTGAATCAGAACTTCTAAGAATTCATTTTTTTTCAAATTTAAGAATAATATTTATAATTAATTTTTTCTATTGAACATAGATCATTTTTAATTGAAAATTTGTTTATTTTTTGAAAAATTAATTTTTTTCCCTTGAAAATTCTTCGTTTTTGTTTTTTATTGATTAATAGTTCATTTTTTACCTGAAAATTTTAAATTTAATTTAAAGTTCTTTTTCACGGTATTTTCGGTTATTATTTTTTGGTGAAAAATTCATTTCTCAGATTAAAATTCGCATTTTTTTATAAAACATTAATCTCCATGAGTGAAAATTGTCCTTTATTTAAAAATTTCTTCCGTTGCTTTAAAACTAGGTATTTAAAAAAAAGACATTTTTGTTTGAATTATTTTTATTATTTGAAACTTTTTTTCTTTCCAGAAAAAATTAGTTTTTTTAGTGAAAATTCTTCTTTTAATTCGAAATTTTCAATATTTTATTTTAGTTTTTTATGTTTATATTTTTTATTTGTATTTATTTTAAATTTTTAATTTGTATTTCTGCATTTTTAATAATACGGCTAATGAAAATGGTCAGTTCCGATAACAAATAATTACCGCAATGGATAATAACATTTTTCGGAAAACGTAAAATGATTGAAAGTGTCTGGCCGTCTTGAAATTCGGGATGAGTTGTCCGCCCCCTTTTCCAGCTCCTTGAATTTTTCGCATTGACAGTATGCAGTGAAAGAATTTATATTTTATCTAAAATAATTAATTTTAAGTCTTAAAAATTCTAACATATTCCGAAAAATAATCTGAAAAATTGTTTATAAAATTTTTTATTACGTTCGGCTAATCGTCTTGAAATTTCGAAACAAGTAGTCGATCCCCTTTTTCAGCTTCTTCAATTTTTCAGGGAGAATAGATGCTGATAAAAAGACTGAATTGTTTTAAAAAGATATTTAGCAGTTCTAGAAATTTTCCAATAATAAAAAATACACACTGACGAATTTTTAATTATTTTTTACTTAAACCCCTTTTTCACCTTATTTATTCTTTAAAAGATTTAAAAAACAGTTTTTTATTTAGATTTTTGAAGATGTTGGAAGTAGATCCTTTTTAAAATTTTTTAAAAGTGTCCAGAAAAAAAATACAAGTTTATAAAAAAGAATTTAAACAATTAAAAAAATAATAAGAGAGTTTGCAGTTCTTGGAAAGATTGAAAAATAATTTAAATTTTTTAAAAGATTTCAGAAAATATTAAAATAAATGTAAATTTGTGAATATATAAAAAAAATTAGAAGCTTTTCAAGATTTTAAAAGGATTTAAAATAATAACAAAAATGTTCTTAAGGCTAGTGGAAAAATTGCAAAGAATTTCTTATTTTAAAAAATTAGTTCTAAAAGAAAATTAAAAAAAATTTCAAAGCCTTTTAAATGATGACTTTTAAATGGTGAATTTTTAAAAGAGTATGAAAAATTGCAAAGAAAAATTTTTCAATATCACAAAATTAAAAAATTGTAAAAAAAAATCCATAAGGCGTAATATAATAGATAGCATAATAGAATTGCAAAAAAGATTTTAAGAAAATAGCCATATTTTCTACTTTCCAACTTCTGAACGTTAAAATTATATTTTGAATTGACAAGATTTTTTTTAATATTCTATAAAATTATGAAAATTAATATTTTTTCTTTAAAAACTATAGAAACCATATAAAATTTTTTTCAAGATTCTAAGAAAAATTATGATTATGTTCCTTGCAAGACCAGTTTTCTATTTTTTCTATTTGGATCTGATTTAAGCTCGAATTTACGTTTTTGAAAAATGAAAAAAAATAGTTATTAAAAATTTGCATTTTCTATCAGAAATTATTTTTCTAAAAAACCTGATATTTTTTATGAAAAGCCTGCCAGCATATTTTTGTTTTTATTAGAAAATTAATCTTTTAGGTAATAAAATAAATTTTGTGGGTGAAAGCCAAGTCTAAACACTTTTCTTAAAAATTCAATTTTTCAAAAAAAGTTTCCTCAATTTTTCTTATAGTTAAGGATTAATTTTCCTATCTGGAAATGTAACGGTCTTAATCTTAATACAAAATTGATTTTTAAATTGAATTTTATTCTTTTCTAGGTCAAAACTTATGTATGTTGTTGAAAAGTTATCTTTTTTTCAATATATTAACTTTTTGTTTAAAAATTTATTTTTTCACTTGATAATTTGAAAACTTCGTTTAAAATTTGTAAATTCTGTTAAAAAATTTGTCCTTTTACTTAAAAAAATAATCTTCTTGGTTAAAAATCCATTATTTTTTGGTTAAAAAATCAACTAATCGCTTAAAAATTTAACTGTTTTGTAGAAAATTTGCCTTATTGGCTTGACGATTCCATAACTTAATTGAAAATTAAACTATTTGATTGAAAATAGACTTTGTTGATAAAAATTGATATTTTTGGTTGAAAATTAAACAGTTTTGTAAGAAAAGTAAACTTTGTTTACTTTGTTTGGTAAAATGTTTTTTTTATTCCTAAAATTGAATATTTTATTTTTGGTTGACAGAATCTATTTTGTTCATTTTTTTTTGAGGATTCAATTATTTTTTTAAAAATTTATTGTTTATGTACCTTGAATTCAAATGGTAAAAAAATTATTTTGTTGTAAAAAATAAATTATTAAAAGAAAAATTTAACTTCTACTTTTGGTAGAAACTTATAGTTTGCAGTTTAAAATTCAAGTCTGTGCCTGACTATTAATGTATTCTTTTTTTTTTTTAATTTGTCTTTTCAAAGAAAATTCAGCATTTTAAGAACAAATTCAAATATTTTGTCAAAAACCTAATTATTTTTCTGAAAATTTAACTGTTTTCTTTAATTCATTTTTTGAGTCAAAATATAAACTACTTTACTACAAATTTGTGCTTTTGGATTCATGATTCATCCTTTATCAGTAGAAAAGTCATATTTCTTGGATTAAAATTAACCTCTCTTAGCTAAAAATGAATTTCATCCTCAAATATTGAAATTTTCTGTTTGAAAATTAAAATTTCTCTTTAAAAAATTTGTCTCTTTGACTTGTAAGTAAATCTATTTGCTGGAAAAATTAACTTATAGGTGTTTTAATGTTAATAATATTGGTCTTTAGTTTTCAAAATGGATTTAAATTTTGTACCAATTAAGTGTAAAATGTAAAAAAAAACAAAAATCCATATTTTCAATATTTTTCACGATATATATGTCTATATCTTACAAAAAATTTATAAATCTATCCACGCGTCTTAAAAACGCAAAAATTCAAATAAAATACTATATCTCTATATTAATATTTTTTTAAAAATATTTCGTAAGAACAAAGTTAATTACTTGTTTAAAAAATGGAAACATGATAATGATAGATTTTGGTAGGTGATGGAAAGTTTTGCAATTAAGCAATCGATGCGTCTTGAAGATGGAAAAACGTATATATAATATATATTAATATACATTACGTTTTTCCCAAATATTATAAATATTATAACCTAAATCGAAAACTGGGATTTAAACATTTGAAGAATCATGACCATAAATTTTGACTTTATTTTTGTCGATTTTTTTTAAAGAATGTTCTCAAAGTACCCATTGCTTTGATAATTGCATTCTCATTACGAAACTTGCGCTCAGCGCTTGATAATTTGTGTCCCATTGAAAAAATTTCAAAAATTGTTTAAATTCTCTAACTTTTTAAAATTGCGTAAAAAGTTTTTTTTTCTAACTTGGTACATCAGTGCTGGATAAAAATTGGTTAAATTAGAAGCTTTTCAAGATTTTGAAAATGTTAAAAATAATAACTAAAAATTTTCTTAAGATTATTGAAAAAATTTTTAAGAATTTTTTTCTTGAAAAAATTAGTTCTAAAAGAAAATAAAAAAAAAATTTTTTTTACCGATTTTAAAGAAAAAATTTCAATTTCGCAAAATTACAAAATTTTAGAAAAAATCAATGAGGCATAATAGATATTTCGAAATTTGAAACAATTAAAAATATTTTTTAACTCGTTAAGATTTTTAAAAAAATCAAAAAAATGTAATTTCTACAAAAAAATCAAGTAAAGAATCTTTTTTAGAATTGAAAAAGATTTTAAGAAAAGAGCAAAATTTTCAACTTTTTAATTTCTTAACATTTAAAGTATATTTTAAAATAGCTGGTTTTTTTTTTAAATTCTATAAAATTATGTTAATTAAATATTTTTTCTTTAAAATCTATCAAAACCTTATGAACTTTTTTTCAATATTCTCAGAAAAATTATGATTATATTCCTTCAAAGACCAGCTTTCTATACTTATATCCTTGTTTTCATATCTCAGTATTTGATTTAAGCTAGAATTTACGTTTTGAGAAATGAAAACAAAAGTTATTAAAATTTGCATTTTCTATTAGAAATTATTTTTCTTTAAAAATTATTTATTTTTAGATGAAAATTCTGCCAGTTATATTTTTGTTTTTGTTAGAAAATTAATCATTCAGGTAATAAAATAAATTTTGTGGATTTCAAGAATGTTTCCTCAATTTTTCTTTTAGTTAAGAATTAACTTTCTACCTGAAAATGTAACGGTTTTAATCATGATACAAAATTAATATTTAAATTGAAAATCATTCTTTTCTAGGTTAATATTAATATATTTTGTTAAAAATTGATCCTTTTTTGGTAAAAAAAGTTTTTTTCTGACTTCATACATCAGTGCTTGACAAACCGTTTTTTTAAACTTTAGACACCAGTACTAAAGAGTTTTAAAATGTTAAGCAATAAGTCGATTGATGCGTTTTTAAGACAGAAACAAATACACCAAAAATCGTATTGCTGTATTTTGAATTTCAAATCGATTTTTCTCATGTAAGTAAGGTCAAAGTTATTTTTGTCGAAATATCTGAACTAAAAAAATCTTTTTTTAAATGACCGACCTAGCTCAAAATCCTAGGTCCATTGATAGCGAAATATATCAAAAAATATATTTTAAAATTGGGGTACTCACAAAACTTCTTCTATAATAAAATAATTAATCATTCAATGTCTTATTAATTGTTTATAGAGCAATGAATATTGACCCATCAGTCTTGTCCAGATACACCCTACTTAAAAATAATTGTGTCCGATATGATGTAACAACCCCTTTCTTAACGGTTTCTCTGATCGCATAGTACGCTCTATCATATTTTCATTAGATGTACCAAGCTCGAATTCAAGAATGATCGCGCACGAGACGTGAATAAAAGATGCGATACGAGGACATCCGTTTTCCAAATGATGTCGGGCACGCCGCCGCACGAATCTTACGTGCCGGAAAGGCTATCGAGTTTCAGCTTGCAAGGAGTTTCGGAAGGACGAGACCTTTTAATTTATCGCGCGTTGATTTAATTAAATTCCTACCGGTGCGAAGCCACGAAAGCCGTTTTTCTTAATTAACTGCGCACAAGCAAGGACCAAAATGTGCAAGTGAACTGGTGGCCACCGGGCCGCACGGCTTTGTACGAGCAGAGAATGTTTCTCTCCCCTTTTATTTACTTTATCTACATCTTCACTCTCTTTTTTCTTGCTTTATTTTCCTCAGAAAGTCAAGTTTTTGTCTTTTGAATGAAAAACATTACCCTTTTCTCCACAATGCTTCGCTCTTTGAACAAAAAATTGCTTTAGTTAATTAAAGTTAATTTTTTTAATTCAATGATGAGGTAAATATTTGTGCAAACGCAAAAAAGAAAAAACAACTTATGCAACTTTACCCGAACCCCCCATCATTAATACCAATATTTTGTACGCAATACGTTAGACTATTTATGTCTGACTGTAAATTACCTATACTACTTGACAACACCAGATAGCCGATTAAAATTATTTACATTGAGGGCTGTTACGAATTTGGGATTTTATTTTTTTATTTTTCTCTTTAAGTCAAGTTTATGTCCTTTCCATGAAAAAAATTGCTTTTTTCTACATAATGCTTCGCTCTGTAGACAAAAATAGCTTTAGTTGAATAATTTTCTTTTAATTTGATGCTGAGATAAATAGTTGTACAAACGTAGAGCGGAAAATCAACTTATGATACCCCCTCATCCATCCTTAATGCCCGCTATTTTGTCAACAATACTTGAGTATCCTAATGTCTGATAGTAATGTACGTATACTACTTGCCAACTCCAGATGGTCGATTAAAATTATTTACATTAAGGGCTGTTACTAATTTAGAATTTTCTTGTTTTATTTTTCTCAGAAATTAAGTTTATGTCTTTACAATGAAAAAAAACAACTTTGTTCTCCATGATGCTTCGCTCTCTAGACAAACAGTAGCTTTAGTTAATTAAAATTTATTTTTCAACTTAATGAGTAGATAAATAGTAGTGCACACGCAGACAGGAAAATCAACAAATACTACTACCCCCCCCCCCATCATTAATTCCAATATTTTGCATATAATACTTGAGACTATGTATGTCTGACTAGAATTTACGTTTACTACTTGACAACACCAGGTAGCCGATTAAAATTATTTACATTAAGGGCTATTAATAATTTGGGCTTTTCTTGTTTTAGGTAATTAAAATTTATTTTTTTTTATTTAAAGATGAGATAAATAGTTTTGCAAACATGGACAGGAAAATCAACATTTACTACTTGACCCTCCCCCATATCCTTAATGCCCGCTATTTGATATACAATGCTTCAGACTCTTTCTGTCTGACAGTCATTTACTTATACTACTTGTTAACTTCAGATGGCCGATTAAAACTATTTACATTAAGGGCATTTACCAATTTGCGATTTTCATGTTTTATTTTTCTCTTATTTTTATCAGTAATTCAATTTTATGTATTTACAATCAAAAAAATACTTTTTTCTACATGATGCTTCGCTCTGTAGATAAAACATTGCTCTAGTCATTTGAAATTTATTTTTTAATTTAATAATGAGATAAATAGTTCTGTAAACGTAAAATGGAAAATCAACTTTTACCCCCCCCCCCCCCATCCTTAATTCCCGCTATTTTGTATACAATACTGGAGTATCCTAATGTCTGACTGTAATTTACTTATTCTACTCGACAACTCCAGATAGCCGATGAAAATCATTTACATTAAGGGCTGTTACCAATTAGGACTTTTCTTGTTTTATTCTTCTCACTAAGTTAAGTTTATGTAGTTTCAATGAAAAAAAATTCTTTTTCTCAACAATGCTTCTCGTTATGAACAAAAAATTGCTTTAGTTAATTACAGGTAATTTTTTAATTCAATCCTGAGGTAAATAGTTGTGCAAAAGTAAGCAGGAATATCAACTTATAATGCCCCCCCCCACATCCTTAGTACCAATATTTTGTATACAATACTTGAGAATAATTATGTCTGACTGTAATTTACGTATACTACTTGCCAACTCCAGATGGCTAATTAAAATTACTTACATTAAGCGCTGTTACCAACTGGGAATTTTATTGTTTCATTTTTCTTAGTAAGTCAAGTTTATGTATTTACAATGAAAAAAAATTACTTTTTTCTCCAGGATCCTTCGCTCTGTAGACAAAAAATAGCTATAGGTAATAAAAATTTATTTTTTAATACAATGAGATAAATACTTGTTCAAACGTAGAAAGAAAAATAATTTTATAACACCCCCCCCCCCCCATCATTATTGGCCGCTATTTTCTATACAATACTTGAGTATCCTAATGCCTGACTGTAATTTACTTATACTACTCGCTAACTCCAGATGGCGGATTAAAATCATTTACATTAAGGGTTGTTACCAATTTGGGCTTTTCTTGTTTCATTTTTCTCACTAAGTCAAGTTTATGTAGTTTCAATGCAAAACATAACTTTTTCTCCATAATGCTTCGCTCTGTAGAAAATAATAGCTTTAGTTAATTAAAAATTAATGTTGAGATAAGTAGTTATGTAAATGTAAACAGGAAAATGAACTTATACCCCCCCCCCCCGCTAATACTAATATTTTATATACAATACTTGAAATTATTTATGTCTGACTGTAATTTGCGTATACTACTTGACAACACTAGGTGGCCGATTAAAATTATGTATCTCAAGGGCTGTTACCAATTTAAGATTTTCTTCTTTAATTTTCTCAGTAAGTTAAGTACATGTTTTTTCAATTTAAAAAATTACACTTTTCTCCACAGAGCTTCGCTCTATGAACAAAATAGCTGTAGTTAATTAAAATTTCTTTTTTCATTTATAGATGAAGTAAATAGTTGTATAAACGTAAAGGGGAAACGCAACTAATAATACCCCCCCCCCCCCCTAAAGACCACCATTTACTATACAACACTTGATACTCTTTCTGTCTGACCGTAAACTACTTCTACTACTAGGCAAGTCTAGATGGCCAAAACAAATTATTAAAATTAAGAGTCGTAACCAATTTGGGCTTTAAAAAAAAATTGTTTTATTTAAATAAAGTTTATTTTTTTTAATTATGGGATAAATAGGTGTGGAAACTGAAAAAAATTGGCACATAATACTTCCCCCCCCCCTTAATTACCGAAATTTTGTTTGAAATTCTTAAAGTTGAATTTTGTAGAAATCTGTTTAATTTTTAACCCGAAAATATGAAACAAATTTTTTGATTTTTAAAAAAAAAGCTAAACTTTAAAAAAAACATGTAATAATTGATATTTCAACTAAAAAAGACTTTAATTTTAAATAAAAAATAAATAAATTATTTCTTATCGTATTTCCAAGTAGAAAATCTCAAATCTCAAATATAAAATGCCAGCTTCTATTTCGTAATGTCTAATTTCTAAAAAAAATTTAAATTCTATTTGGAAATTGAAAGTTTTTATCAGGAACATCAATTATGAAATAGAAATTGGAGAATAACAATAGTAGTTCAAAAAATAACTCCTAAAAAAAAATTTTCTGTAAAATAGTTATGCTTTCAAGCATGGAGCTGAAATTTTAACTATAATGCTAAATTTTGGAAACGTAAATTTTCAAAGAAATAGTCAATCATTAAACCCAAAAGGTGATTATTTAACCTAGAGGACTATTTTTCTAAAGAGAAATTCTTATTAAAAAGAAAAGATTTCTAATTTAAATTAATTTAAACTAAAAAACTTTTCAACTATATAATTTTGTATTAAAAATCAATGATAAGGCTATAAAAATACAAATGCGAAACCAAACTATATTTAAATAACACACTAAAATTATTTATTTTTGAACGCTTTTACGCTTTTGAATTAAAGTGATTTAATTACTAAGACGCAATTACAAATTATGGTCAATTTCACACTCAATTAATCCAGAATTATCTAATTCGTGGAATAATTAATAATAGTATCGATTTTAAAAAATAAATTGTATATTCTATGTTCCAGAATATAGTTGACCCCTCTACTTGCATTTGAAGATAGCTTATGAACTTTAAATATTAAAAAAAAAAGTTTGAATATTTAGGATTTTATATGGAAGTTATACAAGAACGAATATTAGAAAAATGTTCCTTAAAGTCGTTTTTTAATCAAAATAGTTAATTTAATTTATCAGTTCATTAATTATTATTTTATTTAAAGAAATAAATAAATTGATATTCTATAGGAATAAAAAAGCATTTAAAAAATATTATCTTAAAAATTTGACTTAAAAAATCATTTAATAATTTTCCAGGAAAGCAATTATAATTTTATTAAGTTAGAACTTATTATCTTGGAACACGTAAAGTCATTTCACGAATTCACGGAATTCATGAAATTTGCCGAATAAATGGAATTAACAAAATTCATGGAATTTACGAAATTCGTAGAATTCGCGAAAATCCTAGAATGCGCGAAATTCACAGAATTCATGGAATTCGTCGAATTCGCGGAATGAAAGTAAAAAGCGCAATTGACGGAATTCTGGAGATTCGTGGAATTAACAAGATTTAAGGAATTCGTGGAATGTACGATATTCAAGGAATTCATAAATTTCTCGGAATTTATGTTATTCCATGTCTTTCAGGAATATTGTGAATTTCGTTAATTTCATTAACTCCGTGAATTCGATGAACTCCATCTATTCCCTGAATTCCTTGAATTAGATGAATCCCGTGTATTTCGTGAATTTCGTCAATTCGGTGAATGCAATGAACTCCGAAAATTACTTTAATTCTATGAATTCTGTGAATTTCGTAAATTCCACGAATTATGAACAAAATCTAGACGATTTAAAACCAGATTGTTCACTTTTGTCAGAATTTTCAAAAATTGTTACGAAAAATTGATGTTCTAAGAAAGGAAAATTGTCTGGGATGCCTGGAATTTTTTTAAATGATTTCTTAAAGGAAACAATTTAGAAAAAATTTACAAAGATTTTAAAACACATTTTTATGCATAATTTAATGTCTATAGCCTAAAATTATTTAGAATGATATTATAATTTGCGAAAAACAAATATATACTTACTTCCACCGTAAAATTAACAACAAAGTTATTTCGTAGTTTCCTTGAATTCTATGAATTTCATGAATTTTATGAATTACTTAAATACCATCAATTCTGTAAATTTCATAAATTACATTAGAATGTTCTCAATTACATGAATTTCATTAATTCCGTCAACTGAGTGAATTCCTTGAATGCCATTATTTTTGCGAATTCCTTGAATTTCTTCAATTTCCATGAATTATTTAAATTCTATTAATACCTTGAATTCTATCAATTTGCGAATTTCATGAATTCAATAATTTCCTTCAAATCGTTTAATTTCTAGAATTCCATGAATTTCGTAAATTCTATGGATTTCATGAATTCCCCAAATTCCTTGGATTCCATGAATTCCTTAAATGGCATTAATTCTGTGAATTACTTGAATTTTATAATTTTCTTCAATTCCTTCAATTTCATGAATTCCCTAAATTCCTAGAAATTCATGAATTCCTTAAAACTCATGAATTCTTTGTATTTTAT
Source organism: Druon quercuslanigerum (assembly GCA_010014905.2). Taxonomy (NCBI): domain Eukaryota; kingdom Metazoa; phylum Arthropoda; class Insecta; order Hymenoptera; family Cynipidae; genus Druon; species Druon quercuslanigerum. Next base: position 414,260 of record JAAAKG020000031.1, read on the forward strand.
TAATTCCTTGAATTCCATGAATTCCTTAAATAGCATATATTTCGTAAATTGCACGAATGTCATAAATTGCGAAATTGCTTTCAATTCCATGAATTCCATTAATTCCATCAATTACGTGAATTCCTTGAAAGCCATTAATTCTGCCAATTGATTGAATTTCTTCAATTTCTACGTATTCTTCAAATTCTATTAATACCTTGAATTCTATAAATTTGCGAATTCCATGAATTCCATAACTTCCTTCAATTGTTTTAATTCCATGAATTCCATAATTTCCTTGAATACCTTCAATTTCGTGAGTTCCACAATTTCCTTCAATTCCTTCAATACCATGAATTCCATGAATTTCGTGAATTCCATGGATTACAAGAATTCCTCAAATTCCTTGAATTTCATGAATTCCTTGAAATCCATGAATTCCCTAAAATCCATGAATTCCCTGAAATCCATGAATTTCTTGAAATCCATGAATTCCTTGAATGACATGAATTTCATTAATTCCTTGGATTTCGTGAATTTTTTAAATGGCAGTTATTCAGTAAATTTCATGAATTTCATACATTTCGTGATTGCTCCCATTTTCATGAATTCCATTAATTTCTTCAATTGCGTGAATTTCTTGAATGCCATTAAATCTGCGAATTCCTTGAATTTGTTCAATCCCATGAATTCCATGAATTTCGTCAATTCCATTGATTCCATGAATTCCTCAAATTCCTTAGACTACATGAATGCCTTGAAATCCAATGAATTAGTTGAAATCCATGAATTTCTTCAAATACATGATTTCCTTGAAATCGATGAATTCCTTGAATTACATGAATTACTTGAATTCCATCAATTCCTTGGATTTCATGAATTTCTTAAATGGAATTTATTCAGTAAATTTCATGAATTTCATCAATTGCGGGATTGCTCTCAATTTCATGAATTCCATTCCTTTCCTTAATTGCGTGAATTACTTGAATGCCATCATTTCTGCGAATTCCTTGAATTTCTTCAATTTCCATGAATTCCTTGAATTCTTTTAATACCTTGAATTATGTCAATTTTCGAATTCCATGGGTTCCACAATTGTTATCAATTCCTTTAATTCCATGAATTCCATGAGTTACGAGAATTCCATGTACTCCATGAATTCCGAAAATTTCTTGAAATCCATGAATTCCTTGAATTACATGAATTCCTTGTATTTCATCATTTCCTTGGATTCCATGAATTCCCTAAATGGCATTTATTTTGTAAATTTCATGAATTTTATCAATTTCGTGATTTCGTGCAAATTCCTTGAATTTCTTCAATTTCCATGAATTCTTTGAATTCTATTATTACCTTGAACTCTATCAATTTGCGAATTCCATGAATTCCATAATTTCGTTCTACTCCTTCAATTTCACGAATTAAATGAATTTCGTGAATTCCATGGATTCTTTGAAATCCATGAATTCCTTTAATTCTATTAATATCTTGAATTCTATCAATTTGCGAATTCCATGAATTTCGTTATTTCCTTCAATTAGATGAATTCCATTATTTCCTTCAATTCCATGAATTCTATGAATTTCGTGAATTCCATGGATTCCACGAATTCCCCAAATTCCTTAAAATCCATAAATTCCTTGAAATCCATAAATTCCTTGAATTACATGAATTTATTGTATTCCATCAATTCCTTGGATTCCATGAATTCCTTGGATTCCATGAATTCCTTAAATGGCATATATTCCGTAAATTTCATGAATTTCATTAATTCCGTGATTGCTCTTAATTCCATGAACTCCAATAATTCCGTTAATTGCGTAAATTCATTGAATGTCATTATTTCTGCGAATTCCTTGAATTTCTTCAATTTCCATGAATTCTTTGAATCCTATTCTTACCTTAAATTTTTCCAATTTGCGAATTTCATGAATTTCATAATATCCTTCAAATCCTTCAATTTTTAGAATTCCATGAATTTCGTGAATTCCATGGATTTCATGAATTCCTAAAATTCCTTGAAATCCATGAATTCCTTGAAATCCGTAAATTCCTTGAATTCTATTAATACGTTGAATTCTATCAATTTTCGAATTCCATGAATTGCATAATTCCTTCAATTCCTTCAATTCCTTCAATTTCATGAATTGCATGAATTTCGTAAATTCCATTTATTCCATCAATTCCCCTAATTCCTCGAAATCCATGAATTTCTGAATTACATGAATTTCTTGAATTCCAAAAATTCCTTGGATTTCATGAATTCCTTAAATGAATTTTTTTTTAAATTTCATGAATTACTTGAATTCCATGAATTCCGTGACAACCGTGACATCCGTAATTCCAATTAATTCTATAAATTCCTTGAATTTCACGAATTTTATAAATTACCTAAATTCGTTGAAGTCGGTTAACTACGTGAATTCCTTGAATTGCTTGAATTCCTAAAGTTCTATTAATTCCGGAAATTCCCTTCGCACCACTTTCTTCTTACAAAAGATTTAAGTATTTTATATGACGCTTGTATTCTATAAGTATTTGTAGAATTGTTGTAGAATCCTAAACATTTTTAACAGTTTATAAGCTAATATTTGATGTGAAATAATTTTGTTTTTCGAATTTCTGACAAAATGGAAAGAAGTGAGATAATGAGAGATCTGAAACTTATTTTGTTCGTGATTCGTCACATTTTCGCGATTGTTATCAACTCGGATATAAAAGTAGAAAGTGTTCGTCCTTGCAGTTTTCGAGTCTCCGACTTTTGAGGGAGTAAACTCGTTATCGAGTAAATAGTCTAGCCTGATTTAAAGGACTGTAGACACTCCTTGAAAAAGTCTTGGAGGAAATGCACGTTGAACTTTGTAGGTACCACAGCACAGCACAGCACGGCAGATATAGTCGCGAAAAGTGCCGTTTACTTCGAGCCAAAGACCGTCGACGTAACATCCTCATTCCTTCGACAACTTGTTCTGGCACGGCTATACTCTCCCGTTAAGATACCACAAACTCGGGAGAAGAGAAGTTGTCGATACTCGACGGACTCGTCGTACCAACGCTCGCCCCTCGCTCGCCCCTCGCTCGTGTTTCCTCCTCGTCCTTTCTTTTCGTCTCAAACCGTTGGGAACCGGTAATCTCCTATTACCCTTGATAGAGGAGCAAAGTGAGAAATTGCCAGCTGCTCCACCAGATACAACAATTTGTTTCCATTTCTTTATATATATACTATTGCCGCAATATCTCTTTTTAATTGCTACCAAAAACAAATTATTTTATATAGAAAATAATTTTTTCACTTCTTACAATATTTTTTATAGTTGGTCCTCACATATTAGGTTACATTATTTTAAACCTGTTTGCCTGATTTGGCTAAACAAAATTTTTTTATTTAACAACAAAATAAACAATATTTTTATCTTAACTTTTTAGATGTACCTTGCACAAGTTTTTACATCTTTCCCTAATTGAAGTTTGGTTTCGATAGGGTCTCAATCATAATATATAGTCTAGAAAAAACTGGTTGGGGCCCCTATCAAAATATCTAGCTTAGAAAAAACTGGCTGATACCCTGTCAGTTTCTCGTGAAGAATGCAATGCCACGTATAGGTATGGCGAATCTATCTATATCCTGTTTTCTTAAAAGAAAAAAATTCCACCCTTAACAAAAACTATAAATGTTTAGAACAAATTACATTTCCTATCATTTAAAAAACTTGTAGAAATTTTATTTGTAATATAATGTTTAAAAATGTAGTATAAGTTTTAAATCTACATAGGACTATTGATATTTAAAGTAAAAATACTAGCAATCAATTATTATTTATTTTTTAAATACCTTTTCTGCCACATCAAGTAAATATTCAACTCAATTAAAAATTCTTTATGTAATAGAAAAGGTCTAGACAGGGCCCTACTAATATCCGGGCCATAACAGGGCAATCTCGTTAGGGCCTGCTCAGAAGTTCTAGCTAGAACCTGGCTACATCAGTGTTACAGAACTAGTCAGGCCCTCTCCATTTTTCCCGACGAGCGCCCGATTAGAAATAGGGAAATCTATCCAGGACCCTAATGAACCCCGATTGGAATTTCTACATGGGTGTCTAGCATTATTTTTCAGTAGGTTAGAGCAAGAAAAGAATTGTTTATAATGTAATAAACAAATTAATAAACAAAAAATATTTTCAGTGATATTCAATGATAAGTTGTTTAAAATTCAAAGTTTTCATATAGAATATGAGAGGAATCTATTCCTGATAATGGTTATTTGAAAATATTTACTGCTTGGTTGAAATATTTGAACAATTTTTATAAACAAATAAACATTTTTTGCATGTCACAATGAATAGGCTCCATTTTTTTGCAAAGTCGACTAAAAACGTCTTGGCAATGAATCCTTGCTGTAATTTTGTTAAAATGGATAAAAAATAATTATTTTTTAAAATAATTTTTTATAAATAAATGCACATTTTGACCATTTTTCCAAGAACATGCTCAATTTTTCTTGTAAAATAAACTCGAAATGTATTTCAAATAACTCTTTGCTATGATGCTTTACCAACGGATCAGACAAGCTAATTATTTAAACAATTTTCATAAAGAAAAGTACATTTCCGTCAATTTTTTCAGGAATAGGCTTACTTTTTCGTGGAGGAAATTAGAAATGTCTGGCAAAACAATTGTCTTTAAATTTATATGTGAATTTGTTTATAAATATTGTGTAAACAATAAACAATTTTTCCTAATTAGAAAAATGTGACAAGAAGGATTAATTAGCAAGTTATTTATTTTTCATTCGGCAAGGAAAATTAATACTTTTCATAGAAAAATACATTTTTAAATAAATATTGTTTTAGTAAAGAACAGTTCTTTTATATTTTTTTATGAAAATTGTTTAGAAAATTAATATTTTTTATCTTTTCAGCAGAATTACACCTAGAAGTCAATAACAATTAGTTTTTAGTAGCTTCTACAAAAAAATTGGCCCCATTCGTGGAATACTGTTAAAAATGTGAATTTGTTTATAATTATTGTTATAATAATTACGATTTGTTTTGTAATTTGAAAAAAATGAGAGCAAGGAGACACTAGCAAGACACTTTTCGTTGATTGTGAAAAAAGATGGATCCTATCCATTGTGAGATACGAAAACTCTGTATTTGTTTATAAAAATTGTTTAAATAATGCAGCCAAACAAAAAAGGAAAAAAATAAGAAAAAACTATTTTTTCTTCTTGCTCTTAATGAATGATGGCAAGTCTCACCAGAAAAAAAAGCAAACAAAAATATGGTGTTTATGTCTGCCATAAAATACTGATACTACTGAAAATCGCTTATCACTTTCAGAACAGATTATCCTATACTATTTTATTGCTTTTAATTATAAAACTATTATAAACAAGAGCAGTATAAATTAAAAATTAAAACGCTCTTCAAGTGAAAGCACTAAAGTTAAATACACTTTTCATTTAACAACATTCTCTGACTGGTAGAACTTCTCATTCCGCAGTGCTATCGTGAATCGAGTTTGGAACGATTTCACTGCAAAAACTTTAATAGAGTAAATAAATTCACCATAGAAGTAAATTAATGTGAAAAGTTTTATCATTAGGAATTTACGTACTTTTCTGATTTTTCCAAAATTTATTTTATTAATTTGCGTTGTAAAAATAAAAAAAAAAAATAAAAAAATAATTCTCGTCCGGCTCTCCCACATTGTGACAAAAGTCCAATTCCAAACATTCATTTCAATGAATTTAACTACATTTCAAATAAATTTTTGGAGAAAATACGTAAATTTTTTATCTTCAAAAAATTTATTTCAAAAAGTATCTCAGTAATTTCTCGCACTTTAGACTTTGTTCTTTTGACAGAAATAATTTTAAAAATTTCGATTTTAGATAATATATAAAATGTGTTGTCATCTTATAACAATGGCCAATAGATTAATTAAATTTGATAAACACGGATTTTCAGCGATTTTTAACCAGCAGATTTCATATCCAAATTAAATCAATTATGAATTATTTAAAGAAATTTTTCCCTTTGGTAATATATCATGAAACCCTCATTGTTGACAATAAAATTTTTGTTAGCAAAAAAATAGCGTGCTTTTCAAAAATAAACAAATCGCAGATTTTTCAGTTCAATTTTTTATAAAAGAAACATTTATTGACCACTTATATAGAATTATAAGGAAAGAATTTTACAAAGTAATTTAAAATCAATTCCCTACAGAAATAAAAATTCTGTTGTCAATAATTGACGAAAATCTCTAATTATTTGTAAACAAGTATTCAAGTTGTGGATTTGACTAAAAATTGGTTATAACGTAAATATTTTTTTTTTTTCATTAAGTGTCATAAGGGAACTATTTTTCTAATTAATTTAAAATTAACTCCGTTAAAAAAGGTGAATATGCCGATTGAGAATTGACAAAGATGAAAATTTTTTTATTCTATTTATTTAAACAATTACAATTGTTTATAGGGATCAGAAATTCATACATACGCTTATCAAAAAAGAAATCCAATCATTTTTTTTATTGGAAGTCTTTAGAGCGATAATATCTAAAATACGTATTTGTTTATTAAATTTGTTTACAATATAAACGGTTTCTTTGGATTTTCCAAAAATGGTAGCTACATCTTTTTACGTATATTCTATGTTGTTAACAGAATAATGAAAAACAGATTCTCAAAGTATTTTTGAATTAAGCAACAATATTACTAATAAAATTTTAAATAAATTTATAATCAAATTTCCCTGAAAATAACCACCTGCTGCGGATTATTTTTAAGGGATGCCTTTACTAATTTTGAGGTAGCTCAATATGATTAGTTTCAATATGATGGAACACTTTGTTTTAAAAAAATCTCAACTTCGTTGATAAATAAATTAAAAGCTTTAAATATTGCATAAATAAATAATTTTGGTAGTATATTTTTAATAATTAGCTGGTAAAAATTTTTAAAAATTAAAGTCATGTAATTCTTAATATATATAATAGTAAAATAAAATATAATTTTTTATTCAGAATTTTTTCTACCCGACGTTCCCAATGCTCGTCAATAATATTAAAATTGTTTAAATCACCTACATTTCGTTTAATAACATTAGTTAAAGATATTCCAATATTATATCAGAAACAAAAAAAAATTATAAACAAATTATTTGCTCAAAGAATGTTTTTTACCAATTTTCATAATTTTAAGTTTGAAAAAGTTATATTGCAAGAAATTTAAATAAAACTTTATAATGACAAAGAAATTCCTTTTGAGTTTATTATTGTTAATATTATGAAGAAAATTCAATAAACAAATGCATTATTCGGTTCAAAAATTCTTCTTCTTTTTAATGACACCTTTTTTAATCAGACACTTCATGATAATTTCAGAAAAAATTCATCATTTATTGATCAGTTTTATTATTTTTTTACACAATTTAAACAAACAAATGCATTATTCAAACACCTGTTGACGAAAAAATTAGTTTTTTCTATATCTGTCTTTTTAATTCGAAACCTAATAATAATTTCATTAAAACTCATAATTAGTTGATAAATTCCATAATGTTTTGAACGAATTTAAGAAGCATATCCATTATTTGGTAATTTTTCAATAGGAAAGTTTTTTTAAATATCAGGCCTCTTAGCGTAAGTTTCACTTTACTTTCATTCTTTTAATAAAGCTGCAACTTACGAATAATGCATTCGATTAAAAATAGAATAAAATTAATCAACTTATAATGAATTTTTATGAAATTATCATGAAATTCCTGATTTAAAGCACTGATATAGAAAAAAATGAATTTTCCGTCTCCATATGCTTGAATTAAGCATTTGTTTATTAAATGCAATTAAAAAAAATCATAAAATTTATCAACTGATCATAAATTTTGCTAAATTTATTTTAAAGATTCCAATTAAAAAGTCTGACATCGCAAAAAAAGAATGGTTCTGTGGACTGATCCTCAAAAAATGCATTTGTTTATTAAAATTGTTTAAAAAATAATAAAATTAATCAGTAAATTATGAATTCAATCCGAAATTTTTAGCTCGAAGTCCCTAATTAAAACAGTTGTCATAGAAAAAGTGAATTTTTCTTTTCTTAATTAAAATAACAAAAAAAAATCGAAATTTTCTGTCAGAAAAGGGCTGATTAATACATTTATTTATAAAATTTCTTTATAATATTGACAATAATATTCTTAGGAAGATATTTTTTTTTTTATTATTATATTTTTTTATCCAAATTTCTTCCAACATAATTTTTAAAACAACGTAAAATTAGGGAAAATTGAAAAAAGCGTTCTTTTAACAAATAATTTGTTCATAACATTTTTTTCTATTATTATATATTATTATAATATCTATCTAATGTTATTCTATGAAATTTAGGCGATTTTAACAATTTTCATATTATTGACGAGCACCGGGAACATCAAATAGAAAATAACAATTTTGTTCGTGATATTTGTTTTCCTCTAAAAAAAAAATTAAAACCCTAACTTAAAAATCAGACTCAACAGATCTTGCAGAAATCTTATAAGATTTTTTACAATTTTTTTTGGTCCAAATCGGTCAATGTTTGTGGCCTGTAAGTTATGATGAACCAAAAAAGTCATATTTTTCCCACTTTGCGTCATAAATACGAGCCGATCGACCTAATTCCTAATTAAGCGAAACCCTTCGTAGATTCTCTCGAAAACAAAGTAGGAGGGAAAAAATTAAGGTGAGTAGTAGGGTGGATAGAGGAAGGGATAAAAGAAGCCTAATGGGGGCGAGGGAGAGGTTGAGGGTAAAAAAAGGTGTAGTTTAATGTGAAGGAATGGCTAGTTTAAGTGAAATGACAGAAAGTAGTGAAAGGAGGGGAAGAGAGGAAGTAGGGGAGGCAATTTGGAGGGGGCTGGTTTAACAAATGGGATATTATCAGATAGAAGAAGAAAGGATAGGTTAGAGAGGAATGGTAAGAGGGGGGAGGGGGGTGCGACGAAGATTTAAAAGAACTTATTAGCATCTTAATATGCTACAAAAGCCTTTTTTGTAGAGGCTTATCGACTACTTTAACTATAATTTTCAGGCTCTCTAAACTCAGGACAGAAAAACTTATAGCTTCAGGTAGGTATTCATCCATCCATCGTACTTCTTTGAAGAAGTGGAATTAAGAAGGAGTGAGGGTAAATGAAAGAAGAGGAAGTAGGGATAATGAGTGGTGTTGAGTGGGGAGAAGGTGGATAAATAAGTCGAAAGAGAAGGTGAAGTAGGGAAAATGAGATGAAATAAAGAATGAAAAATATATGAAGTGAGATGAAATGAAAGGAAGAATGTGAAGGGAGGAAAATAAAGGTAATAAGTGGTGGGAAAGTGTGGCGACTAAGTCAAAAATTAGAGAAGAACAAGTAGGACAACTAAGGAGAAATAAGGGGGACGAATTAGGAGCATTGAATCAAAACTATGAAAGGAACAGTGATGAAGAAGTGATTGGAATAGAGAAGAGTGACAGCATAGGGACTGGATAGGAGAAATGTGAAGTAGGCAGACTGAGAAGAAGTTAGGTGATGCGAAGAAGTGAGTGAAAGTTATAGCAATGAGAGGTGATAAGGAAAGGGAAAGTAGAGATTGTAGAAAAAGTAGTGAAGTAAGGAAATCGAGGGGAAGTGAGGGAAAGGGAAGTGGGCGTAGAGAAATAAAATAAGTAGATGAAGAAAGAGATTGAAAATGAAGTGAGAGAAAATGAACGGAGAGCAATGAAAAGAACGACTAGAGCTAAAGAAGCCAAACTAAATAGAAATGAGAAAAGAACAAGCACGAATACTAAAGAAAAATGAGAAGGAGAATTTTGGAAAAGTGAAAGAAAAAGATGAGAGGGGAAGTGACAGGAAAGTAATGGGAAATGAGAAGAGGAGAAGCATTGGAAGTAAAGAAAAGTGATAGGAAGTAGCTGAAGTAGGGAAAGTTAGAAGAAATGTCCGCAGGTATTTGAAAGGAAACTAAAGAATGTGGTGGGAAATAAGAGTGGTAGATGATGTGAAGAGAAAAGTGGGCTGGGCAATCAGAAGATGCATCCTGTTAGCTGGGAAAGTATAGAGAGGTGAAAGTGGACGAGGAAAAAGTTTGGGAAGAAATAAAAAGCGAAGATGAAAGTAAGGGAAAGAAAAGTAGAGGAGGGGAAGTAGGGGAGAGTATTGGGAGGGGGTTGACCTACTTCATTAACGTCTTTAGTAGGTTTTAAAACCCTTTTTTGTAAGGATGCAGCACCTTCTTTGACTAGTTCATTCCATTACATTAATTTATTGAAAGAAGCAAAGTATTTTAAAATCCCGAATTATAAGTTTGCTCTAGTTTCCCTGCGAGTGAAGTTAAAGACTAGGTTATGTAACGTGCTCCGAGAAAATATTTTTACTAGAATACTCGACCTCACGTAATGTAATAACATAATGCGCTTCGACACACGCACATGCTCACGAAAGTAGCTACTTTCTTGCAATATTGTTGCGCGAATGGCAGCACAAAAGCTTTAATTTGAAAGAGAGAAAACAGGCAGCTATACCGACACGATCCGAGAGGAGCGACTGTATAAGAAAAACTCGAAGCGTTATTTTTCTCTCCACTTTCATTCTCAGCCTCTTTTCATTATATCTCCATTCCTCGCTTTCTGTCTTTCGAAATTCCGGGTTCCTCGAGACGCTGCTCCTTGTCGACACCGACTTTCTTTACCTCTATCAAATACCATCCTCTTGGCTTTGTGTATCTTCTTCCTTCCCTTTTTTATATTGCACTCGTCTCTCTCCGTATTTTCTTTGCTTTATCTGTCCTTTTTGGCACACATTTCTCTCTTCTACTTTTTTCAGATCTTCTCTTCCACCCTTACTAGAGCGGGCCAATCTTTAGGTGATACAATGTGAGCTAAGGTGCAGAAGACGTCGGTTTATGAAGTTCTAAATTGGCTAAATTCATTTTCAGTCATATTATATAACTCTTATAGGCAGTGGGCTAAACCTGAAAGTATTCTGATTTAAAAATAAAATTTAAATCTATGTCAATACATTAAATTCGAATATTATCGACACTAAGAAATTTTATTAGTTGCACATTTATCTAAATAGTTTACTTTTGAAACCAGAAAAATAAATTTTGGAAAAGCAGTTTATTTTCAGCCAAGAGATATAAATTTTAAAACAAAAAAATATGACTTTTCTACAATAACAAATGAATTTTTAATTTTCAATTCAGAAGGACAAATTTTTCTTAATCCAAAAGGACGAACTTTAATAAAACAGTTTAATTTTTGATAATAAATTATGAGTTTAACCAAATAGTTAGATTTTCAGGAAAATAATTATGCTCTCAACAAAGTAGATGAAATTTTTAGCAAATGGCCGCATTTTTAGCCTAAAGTAATGAATTTTCTACAAAAAAGATTAATTTTTTACCAAAAGAAAAATTTTCAACGAAATATTTAAATTCTTGAAGAAAAAGTTTATTTCTTACCAAATTGTTGTTTCTATTCAAGAAAAAAATACGAATTTTCTACAAAAACATAAATTTCTACAAAAGTTAATTTACGACCAATTCTTTGAACTTTTAACTTAAAAATAAAAATTCAACAACAATAAATTTAGTTTTCTTAATTTTCAAACAAGAAGAATAATTTTTGAATAAAAAAAAAAATTGTCAAGTAAAAACATGAATTTTCGGCAATTGATCAATATTCTGATTAATCTATCTTTTGACACATTTTCACCGGACGTAATTAATACTAAAGATCCACTAAAGATGAATTTTCTACAAAATACATGTATTTTTCAAAAAGCCATATTTTCCAGTAAAAAATTTAGTTTTAACCAAAAAAAAAAAAACAAATTCCTAACAGAATAGTTTATTTTTTTAACTAAATAGTTTAATTTTCAAAAGAAAAATTTAATTTTCAAGCAAAGTAGTTCAGTTTCCCACTAATAATATAAATTTGTAATAAAAAAATTAACTTTTAATTATATTGTTTAATATTATACCTTCTCATTGTTGCAGTATTTGCTAATATAATAAATATTTAATAATATTTGATGAAACATAACAATTTAAATTTTTATAAACAAATTAGATAAACAAACTCAAAATTTTGTGCACTTTCGCATAGAAATTTTTTTGTTTTTGCGCTGAAAATGTTTTAAGCTATTGGATGAATGACTGCTAATCACAAAAATATTTAAAAAGTTTACAATAAATAATTGTTGTAAATAATTCGAGTGATAAAATATTTAAATTCAGGGTTTTATCAAATTTTAATTTTCTTCAATTGCTAGAATCGCTAGAATTTGTTTATCTTACTTGTTTATAAAAAATTAAATTGTTATATTTGATCAAATATTATTAAATATTTATTATTTTAAGAAATACCTGAAATCGTTCTGGTCATTAAAGGAAATTATAATTCGAAAAAATCTAAAATTTCAATATTTTGCCATAAGAATTGTTTATAACAATGTTTATTATAAAGTTTTAACATATTATACTGAATATTATAAAAGATACATTTTTCAGAAATATCAGTAGCCATTCTGGCGATCAAAGAAAATAATAATATGATAAAACCTTAAATTTGAATATTGTATCAGGAGAATTATTTATGATTATTGTTATTGTTAACTTTTCTAATATTTTTGCGACTAGCAGTTATTTATCCAATAGCTCAAAACATTTCCAGTGCAAAAACAAAAAAATTTCTTTGCGAAAGGCCGAAATTTTGAATTTGTTTATCTAATTTGTTTATAAAAATTTTAATTTTTATATTTTATCAAATATTATTAAATATTTATTATTTTAAGAAATATCTAAAGTCGTTATGGCAATTGAAGGTAATTATAATTTGAAAAAACCTGAAATTTTAATATTTTGTCATAAGAATTGTTTATAACAATTGTTTTTATAGACTTTTAATTTATTTTTGTGATTATATATAATTTCTACATTAATATACACTTTACACTATACACTATACACTTTTAGAAAACAGAAAATTTTTTACCTATAATAAGATTATTTGCTAATTTGTTCATAAAATATGTTTATAGCAAATAAATAAACTAATAAGCAAATAATTTATATTCTATGAGTCCCTAAACATTCATTTAAGACGATATAAAGTTTGCCTAATCAGTTGTTAAAGCGTCAAAAATTGTTATTTGAAAAATTTTAGTTTGTCCAAACTTTAAGTGAAAAAATTATTAATAAACAAGTAGAAGAGACAAAAGTTTGAAGCGTCAAAAGAATTTAGAATTCAACGAACTTTAATTAAAAAAAAAAAATAAAAATTAGACCAAAATTTTTAGCCTAAAATAATGCATTTTTTGCCAAAAAGATCAATTTTCTACTAAAAGAAAAATGTTCAAGGAAATATTTCAGTTCTTAAACAAAAGTTTATTTCTTGCCAAACTGTTGTTTCTTTTCAAGAAAAAAATACTAATTTTCTACAAAAACTTAATTTTCAATCAGAAAACTTGAATTTTTGGTCAGAAAAGTAAATTTACGAGCAAATGGTTGAACTTGTAACTAAATAATAAACAGTCAACAACAACAGAATTATTTTTCTTAATTTTAAAATAACCAGATTAATTTTTTACAAAAAAAGACAATTTTTCATGTAAATACATGAATTTATGACGACAAGAACTAGAATTAACACATTTTTACCGTACGTAGTTATTACTAAAAAAAATTTTTATGTAAAATAGTTACATGTTTAACTAATCATAAAAATTTGCAAGTTAAAATAACGCAGTTTTTAAAAAGCAGTTGAATTTTTTGCTCAAAATGTTGAATTTTCAACAAAAAATCTTTATTTTTATCCAAAAGAGATGAATTTTCTATAAATAAGCGTAATTGTTCCACAATAAAAGACACGTCTTTTATTTAAAATAACAAATAGTTTTAACAAGACATTTGAATTTTCAGTCACCTCGCAAACGATATAATTGAATTTTAAACAATATAACAGAGATTTCAATAAAATAGTAGCATTTTTTACAAATTCGTTGAGTTTTTAATTCCAAGAATAAATTTACAACAATGAAAATTATTATTCCACTAAAGATGAATTTTCTAAAAAATAAATGTATTTTTAAACATGCTATATTTTCCAGTAAAAAATTCAGTTTTAAACAAAAAGAACGAATTCCTTACAGAATTGTTTATTTTTTTAACTGAATAGTTTAATTTTTAAACTAAAAGTTTGATTTTTTTACAAAAGTATTTTAATTTCAAACCAAAAATATAAGTTTGTAATAAAAAAAGGTAACTTTTAATTATATAGTTTGATTTTATATCAATCTATTGTTGCAGTTCAAACATAAGATGTGAATTTTGTGCAAAAAGAGTGAATTTTTCTATAACAAAATAGTTGAGTTTTCAATTAAAATGATAAATCTTGAGAGAAAAAATTTACGAATAGCTCAACTTTAAAAAAAGTGATTTGCTTTTTCAAATACAAAAAAGTCATTCTTAACAAATTACGTCATAGTAGATATTTAGAGAAAAAAATTTTTTATTAAAAAAAAAGAATTAAATTTAACCAAAAGTTCTGAATTTTCAACACAGTAGTTAAGTCCTCAACAAAAGAGATAAATTTCAACAAATTTGTTGCCTTTTTCAACCAAAATGGATGAATTTCAAATCAAGAATATTAATTTTCTGTCAATAAAGAAGAAGTTCCGAACAAATATATAACTTTCGAACAAATAAAAATTACTTTTAAACCAATAATTAACATGTTACATTTTCAGTACAGGCAATTAATTCTAAAGAAATGAATTTAATAGGTTTGTATTTCAAGCCAAAAATATGAATCTTTAACAGGAAAGTTAGTTTGCGATAAAATAGTTGAATTTTCAGCGAAAATTCTGAACATTCAACAAGCAAAGGAAATTTTTCACAAACAAATTCAACTTCAAACCCAATAGTTGGTTTTAAAAGAAAGAATAAATTGTTAACAAAATAAATAATAATTCAACTTTAACGAAAATTAAAAAAATGAATTCAAAAAAAAACTTTTAATTTAACCAAGGATGAACTTTTACCATTAAATATACAATTTTAACCTTAACTGGATAAGTCAAATTTTCGGTGAAAAAATTATTTTTACTGTGAAGTGAAACGAATTTAAAGAAAATAAGTAAATTTTCAGGCATAGTGAAAGTTTTAAACAATAGAGATTATTTCCAAATGAAAATTTTAATGCTATTCAGTTTAAACTTAAATGAAAAAAAAATTATAAGAAGGGAATTTTTTTTAAAACTGACGAAAAAATAATACTTAATTAAAAAAGGGACAAGCCGATTACAGACGACTTCTAATATATCAAGTTAATTTTTAACAAATTTAGTATTATTATTTAGTGTTAATGTAGCTTAAAAACCTAGTTATAATAATTTTTATAGAAAATTCAACGATATAATCAATTTTCTACTAAACAATTTTTGCCAGTTTCTAGGGAGCATGATTTTCTAAAAACAGCTGTTTTTCGTTTCCTTTTTCAACGTCGAATTTGACCTGTTTTTAAAAAGCAATCAAACTTACAAAAACTTTGAAAAAAATCACAGATATACAAAAAAAAGAAAAGAAATCCACACTGTCATTTTCAATACTATAAATTCAAGAATGATCCTGAAGATTTGTTTAAAAAAAAATATTAAAAATATTCGCAGTAATCTAATAAAACTTGGTACTCGACTTTTTCCTACGATTTTAAAAACTTTTCGCAAAAATAAAAAATTTACCCTTAAACCCCCTAGATTATTTTTAAAACATTTTTCAAAGATGTTTAAACCCTTAAAAAATCTACATTACAAAAAAATTTTATATCTTTACAATTTTTAGATTAAAAAAATCTTTTTCAATATTTTCAAACATAAAACAAGCATTTCAAAGTTTCAAAAAAATTGATGTTTCTGTTTTTTATTGAATTTAAATAGCAGATTATTGCTTTTTTACAATAATTTACGTAAAATTAAAAGTGCTGTTTTGACGTCAAAAACCCTAGTTTTAAAAATCTTAAATCCTGTAGTTGTTTGTAGAAACGGTACTTTATTGTTAATTTTTTTACAATAGTACAAAAAAATACAATACAAAATTAGCTATTTGTATTTAACACAATTTTTTTCTTAAAATTTTTGCATTTTTTTGAAAGAAAGTACATGTGACGTGGAACGAACAAACCAGCCTCAGAACCACAAAATCGATTTTCCGATTTTAATTGAATCTAGACTGTAGATTTGTAATTTCCTAAAATAATTTACGTAAAGTAAAACGCATTTTTACGGCTTTAAACACCCAAATCGAAAAAAAATAAAATCCTGCACTTTCTAAAGAAATTTAAATATTTTTAATAGGTTTAGTTTTTTAATTTAATTTAGTTTTTTAACAGCAATTTAAAGGAAATATTAATAAAGATTTATACTAAATTTTTCATTGTGGCAATTATAATTTATTGTTGTTTTTTTACTTAAAAAATTAAAAATACAAGAAAAAATTAGCTGTTAGCATTTAGTGTTTTTGGTTACATTTTTTACATTTGTTAAAAAAGGACATGTGACGTGGAACAAATAAATCAGCCTTAGGACTAAAAGATCGATTTACAAGTTTTTAATGAATTTAAATAATTAGGATTTTGCTAACAAAAAATTACAGATGTAAAAAAGTTTTACATTCCTGTAAAAATATGTTCCACGACTGTATTTTTAATATAAAAATATGTGTTTCTTGTAATACCTTTTAGGTTTTTGCAGAAAATATACTTTGTTGTTAAATTTGTTATTTAACTACGAAAAATACAAGAAAAAATTAGCTATTTTTATTTTTTAGTATTTTTGGTCTCAAAAATTAGCTCTTTTTATTTTATAGTATTTCTTGGTTGTATTTTAAACATTTAAAAAAAGTGCATGTGACGTGAAACAAAAAAAATATCCTCAGGACAAGAAATAAATTTTTCGGTTTTTTATTTATTGTAGAAACTGCATTTTATTTTTAATTTGTTCACATTAGTAAAAGAAAATACAAGAAAAAATTAGCTATTTGTATTTAAAATCATTTTTTTTGGTTATAATTTTTACATTTTTTTTTTAAGAAAGTGTATGTTTCGTGGAACGAATAAACTTAGGGCCAAAAAATCGATTTTCCGGTTTTTAATGAATCCTAATAATTAGGATTTCGCCAACAAAAAATTACAGATGTAAAAAAGTTTTACATTCCTGCAAAAATTTGTTTCACCACTTTATTTTTAATCTAAAAATATTAGTAGGGTGAGATTGTGTGTAAAATTAAATTATGTAGGGTGGCTTTACCAAAATGTCACAAATTATCACAAAAAGAAGGGGCGAGTCAAAAGCCACTGACAATAATAGCACGCAATATCTGGATGCTCCCTTTACATGAAGAACGAGAATTTAATTGCTTTAGTCGAGCCATTCTCTCCCTTTGTAAGATGACTGAAGCATTGATCGTATTTGATCGACGGCACACGCGATACGGGACCTAGGGTGGCTTTAATAGCAATATTGGCCACTGTTAACAGAACTGACGATAATTAGATTCATAGCTATCGGTACCCCACGTCCTGTGGTTCAGTTTACTAGAAGATGGCCAGTGTTGTTTACTTAGTTTTTTGTTATTTAAAAAATAGTAAATAGAAGTCAGAAAATTGATAAAATATGTTAATGAATTTTATTATTTCGTTAACAACTTTTCTTTTTTGTTTGAAATTAATTTTTTCTATTAAAAACTTAAATATGGAACACTTGTTTGAAATTTGTTATTTTTGATAAAAATAAATCTTCTTAGATGAAAATTCTATTATTTATTTGAAAAATTATTTATTTAAAAAATTATCTGTTTTGGTTTAGGAATTAAATATTTTGTTGAAAATTCGTCTTTTTGTTTGAATTCCTTGGAATTATATTAAAAAATAAATTTTCGTTTGATTGAAATATCAGCTTTAAAATTAAATTAAAGAAATTTAAATGAGATTAAAATAAAATTCAAACCCCTATTTAACGAGAAATTATCAAAATAATTCGCAGAATTCCTGAAAATAAAACGAAGAATCCAACTACTAAATTTGGAAACGGCCATAAAAATTTCTTTCTGGGACAAAAACAAGAAAGAGGATAGAAAAATTAGAAGGAAACCAAACAAATCCCCTTCCTTCTCTTTTTTATTTCTTTCGTCCTTTTTATATTTATCATTATCAAATCCCGATAAAAAATATTTGTAAAAAAATATATATAAAAAAATAAAATAATAAAAAAAATTGGAGCAGGCAGGAACAGCAACGAAATCAGGATGCTCTTTTTCTTACCTAAATTTAGATTCATACATTAATTCATTTACCCTCTCCGGATGTTTCAGGCATGCTTGTGATGATTTTCATTTTCCCCCTTATTTAATTCTCGGGCGGCAGAAAGAGAGCATCGTGATTTCGTTGCTGTTGCTGCCCGCTAAAATATGTTTCCTTTTGTATTTTTTTTATTTTGATAATAATAAATAAATAAATAAATATTTAATAATATATAATACAATGTTATATATAATATTTAATAATAAATAATAAACATTTGATAATGATGAAAATAAAAAAGATAAGGAAGGGGATTTGGTTGATTTACTTCTGATTTTTCTTTCCTCTTTTTTATTTTTGTCTAAGAAAAGAAAAATATTTCGTTCCTTCTTAAGGAAAATTTGTATCTTATTTCAAATTTCAATAGGAACGTTTCATGGTGGTTGTCAAACATGGTCGTTGGATTCTTTTTTTTATGTTCAGGAATTCTGCACATTAAACTATTAGATTTTTGTTGAGAATTCAGCTTTGTTGATTAAAATTTTAATTAACTGTTTAAAAGTTTAATTGACTTGTTAAAAATGCATTATTTTTGTTAGAGAAAAAAAATGTATTATATTATATATTATGGAAATTAATTTCAGCAAAAAAAAAGTCAGAAAAATTGCAACAAATTTTGATGAGTTCAACCGTATCGGTAACAATTTTTTTTCTTTGTTAAAAATTACCTTTTTGTATTAAAAATTTAAATACACAAATTGAGGTTAAAATTGTTTATTTTCAAACGGAAATTTCTTTTTTTTCGACAAATACAATTATTTATTTATTTTACCTTAATAATTCATTTTTTTGTTTGAGAATTTAAATATTCCGCTAATAATTTTTCTATAGTAGTTACCGATTTAATAATTTTGTTGAAAATTCTTTCTTTTTTTAATACAATTTTCTTCATCTGGATATTAAACTATACTAGTTTTTGTTGAAAATTTATATAATTAATTAAAAATCGAACTTTTTTAGTTGAAAATTTAATATTTGCTTCCAAATTTATCTTTTCTTAGATATTTATTCTTCTTAGTTGAAAGTCATTCTTGGTTAAAAATTTGAAAAATTTCGTTGGAAATTAGTCTTTTTAGTTTGAAAACTAAAATCTTTGAGTAGAATTTTTTTTAAATTGAAAATTGATGTAATATATATAAAATTTAACGAATTGGTTTAAAATGCACCTGCCTTGGTTGAGGATTTAACTATTTTCATGAAAGTCTTTTTTTCTTTTGGTTGAGAAATAATTTGTTCTATTACAAACTTAAATATAGAACACTTTTTTGTAACTATAAATTTTATTAAGTTAACTTTTTTTAAATTAATTTACTTTTAATTATTTTTGATAAAAATGAATCTTCTTAGATGAAAATTTAATTATTTATTTGAAAAACTATTTAGTTTAAAAAACTATCTGTTTTGTTTGAGAAATTAACTATTTTATTCAAAATTCGTCTTTTTGTTCAAATTCCATGGAATTAGATTAAAAATTAAATTTTCATTTGATTGAAATATCAGCTATTAAAATTAAATTAAACAAATGTAAATGAGTTTGAAACCAAATTTAAAATTCTATTTAACCTACAATTGTCAAATTAATTCGCAGAATTCCTAAAAATATAACTAAGGATCCAGCTACCAAATTTTTAAAACCACCAGAAAAATTTCTTTCTAGGAAAAAAAGGCGCAAGAAAAATTAGAAGGCAACCAAAAAATCCCCTTTATTCTCTTTTTTATTTCTTTCGTCTTTTTTATTTTTAATATTGTAAACTCAAATAAAAAACATTGTAAAAAATAATCGCAAACGTTTCGGTACTCATACAGCACCCTTATCAAGGCAAAGAAAAAGTAATATAAAAAAAATAAAATAAAAAGATATTGTAGCAGGCAGGAACAGCAACGAAATCAGGATGCTCTCTTTCTCACACCCAAGAATCAAATGAGTTTCATTCGTGGATTAATTCATTAATTGATTTAAGGTATATTTATTTAAGGTTTGCCTTTTGACCCTCACCGGATGTTTGAGGTAAGTTTGTGATGGTTTTCATTTTCACCCATATTTAATTCTCTGGTGTCAGGAAAAGAGCATCGTGATGTCGTTGCTGTTTCTCCCTGCTCAAATATTTTTACATTTTTATTTTTCCGGCTTTGATAATAATAAATAAATAAATGTTTAATAATATAAATTACAATATAATATATAATATTTAATAATAAATAATTAATATTTAATAATAATAAGAATAAAAAAGATAATGAAGGGAATTTGGTTGATTGCCTTCTGATTTTACTTTCCTCTTTTTTATTTTTGTCCAAAAAAGAAAGTTTTGTCGATTCTTCTTTAGGATAATTTATATCTTTTTTCAAATTTCAATAGAAAATTTTTATGGTGGTTGTCAAATATGCTTGTTGGATTCCTTTTTTTTTATTTTCAGGAATTTTGCACATTGAGCTATTAGATTTTTTTTGAGAATTTCGATTTGTTGATTAAAATTTTAATTAACTAGTTAAAAGTTTAATTTCTTTATTGGAAATGCATTATTTTTGTTACTGAAAAAAATGTATTATATTATATATTATGTCAATTAATTCCAGCACAAATAAGTTGGAAAAATTGTAACAAATTTTGCTGAATTCAACTGTATCGTTAACAATTTGTTTTTCCTTTTTAAAAATTACCTTTTTGTATTAAAATTTTAAATACACTAATCAAGGATAAATTTTTTATTTGTAAACAGAACATTATCCTTTTACGACAAAAATATAATTATTTAATAATTGTAAAAAATTAAATTAAAAATTCATTTTTTCGTTAAGAATTTAACTATTTCTATTTCGGTTACCGATTTAATAATTTTGTTAAAAATTCTTTCTTTATTTTAAAACAATTTTCTTTATCTGGAAATTAAACTTAACTATTTGTGGTTAAAAATTTATATATTTAATTGCAAATCGATCTTTTTTAGTTAAAAATTTAATATTTGCTTCCAAATTGATCTTTTTGTAGACATTTAATCTTCTTAGTTGAAAATCTTGTTTGAAAATTCAAAAAATTTGTTTGAAAAATGGTAAAGTAGAAATTTTTTTAAATATATATAATTCAACGAATTGGTTTAAAATTTATCTGCCTTGGTTGAGGATTTAACTATTTTCATGAAAGTCTTTTTTTCTTTTGGTTGAGAAATAATTTAATTAACTCATAATGTGCGGATATTATTTTTGTTTGGAAAATTGAAATTTTTATGGAAACGCATTTTTAACTAAAAGATACATTTCTACTAAAAAAACGAACTTTCAACGAAAGAAGGTCAATTTACAATTGACAAAATTAAATGTTAACCGGAAATAGAATTTTTAATGAAATAGTTGATCTTTAAACCACAAAAGATTAAATTTTAATCAAACGGGATGAATTTTTGAACAAAAAAAAACGACTTTAAACAAAATAGATGAATTCTTTTCTTTTAAGCCAAATTGTTAACTTTTCAATAAGCAAAAAGTTTTTTTAAATATAAAATATTAATTTGCAGGAAGAATGGTGTAGTTAAATTTCTAGGTAAAGAAAATAATTCCTAAATACAAAAAATAGATTTTAAACAACATAATTGACGAATTTTCAAAAAGAAATTGAATTTTGTACTAAAAATGATCAATTCTTAATAAAAAATATTAATCTTTAACCGAATATTGAACAGTTAAATTTTGGGATGAAAAAACTCATTTTTGACAACAACAAAAAACGAAATTTTAGCAATGCATTTGAATTTTTAATTGAAAATAGTAAATTTCTAACAAAACTGTTCGATCAATAACCAAATGTTACAATTTTAAGAAAAACGAAAATCAAATTTATACCAAAATTTTAATTAAAAAAAATGTTGAGTAAAATATTAAATCGTTAATTAAAACGGATAAATTATTAACCAAGCACTTGAATTCTCAGTCGAAAGGAAACATTTTTAAGGAACATTAATTTTAAAGCAAAAGCTGATTTTTCAAACAAAAAATTGAATTCTCATTTAAAAAAAAAAACAAATTTTTAATTAGCAATACTAATTTTTAACCAAAAATTGTATATTTAGATTTTTAATGAAAAAATTTTATGTAACAAAAAAGTGCATCAATTTTTAGTAAGAAAAATTTATTTTATGTTCAAGGATGTTTAATTTAAGTTTTTGTTTTTATAATTTGTATATATTATATATTATTTTTAATATAAAGTACAAACTTGCAGCAAGACAAATAGTAAAGTTTTCAACCAAAAAGATTAATTTTCACCGAAAAATACGAAATTTAAAAAAATAATGAAATTTTGAACTGAACATGAATCATTTTTAATAAAAAATAATAATATTCTACCAAATACTGAACAGTTAAATTTTGTGATGAAAGAACTTATTTTTAACAAAAACAACAAAACCAATTTTTATCAATGCGTTTGATTTTTTAATGAAAAATAATTAATTTTTCACAAAACTGTCCAATCAATAACCAAATATTAAAATTTTAACAAGTTT
>JAAAKG020000031.1:448614-463651 GCA_010014905.2 Druon quercuslanigerum
GGTGGGGTGGGATGGAACAGGTTGGGATGGAACAGGTTGGGATGGAATGGGATGGGATAGGATAATATGGTATGGGATGGGATCGTATGGTATGGGACGGGATGGTATGGGATGGGATGGGTTGGGATTGGATAGTGTACGATGGGATGGGATAGTACAGGATGGGATGTGATGGGATGGGATGGGATGGGATGGGATGGGATGGGATGGGATGGGATGGGATGAGATGGGATGGGATGGGATGGGATGGGATGGGATGGGAAAATGGTCCTTTAAACTCCAAATTAAAAAGTTTTTTTTTTTAATTATGAATATTCTTGAAGCTATGAAGTTCGTTAAGTAGAAAATGAGAAAATTATTTTAAAAATTTTAAATTGTTAAGGAAAATCGACTCAACAGGTTTAGGGCTTGTCGGTGAAAGGTTTCACAGATTTATACTGTAGTTCCACGTCAGGGTGACAAAAAGTCCTGATTTATTACGAAATGTCTCGATTTTTGATTAGCTAAACTCTTTTTCTGATTTCTGACGCTCTGTCCAGATTTTACATTTCCAAAAATAAAAATTTTTCATTTTTTATGCATGGACCTAAATTTTGTTAGCAATTTCTAAAGGTACTATCTAATTATAAATTGTTCAAGTCAGTTTCAAAAACTTGATATTTATGAACTTTTACTAGTTTTTAAAAATAAAAGATTGAGTTGTCTCAAAAAATTAGTTCGGAAAAGTATTTAAAATATTCAACATGCTATACAGATTGTAGTCAATTATTTAAATGTAAATGTTGTCTACAAAAAATTTATTTATATAATCTATTAACTTAGGTAATCAACATACATTTTTTTTTACTTTTTTTAAATTTAGGATTTTTCTTAAACACAAAAAGGCATTCTTTTTGGTTTAAGATACTAAATAAAATAATAAAATAATAAATTATTTTTTTTTTTATTTGAAAATTAATCTGTTGTTGATATTTTATTTATTTTTTGCTGAAAATGAAAGTTTGGGATTGAAAAACATTTTTTTTATATATTTTAAATCTTGTGAGAAATATCAAATATCAGATTTTCCGTTTTAAATTGAACATTTTAGTTAAAAGTTAAACTACATCGTTCAAATCCCATTTTTTAGTTAAAGATTCATATTTTTGGTCAAAAATTTAATTATTTAGTTTAACATTAATTATTAGATTGACGCTTTATTATTATTAAGAATATTAAATATTAGAAATATTAAAAAATTAAAATGCGCTTTTGTTTAAAATTAATTGTTAACTATATTTCTTCTAGAAAGTTATATTTTTCAATAAATATTTATTATATTATTTGACAAATCATGTTTGGTTAAAAATTTACCTATCTTATTAAAAATTTAAATATTTCACTTGAAAGTTTATTTTTTTAATCAACTATTTTGTTTAAAATTCGATTTTTAGGTCAAATTAAACTATTTTTATTTAAGAATAAGGTTTTTTTCGGATATCTAATATCGAACTTTTCGTTGAAAATTCACCTCCTTTAGTTAAATATTAATTTTTAAAATAAAGATTCACATATTTCATTTGAAAATTCATTATTTAAGTTAAACATTAATGTCTTTGCTGAAAAAATAAAACTATTTTTTTTTAATGGTGTCTTTGTTGTTGGGCAAAATTCATTTTTCACCCAAGAGTTTAATTATTTTATTATGAGTGAAAATTAGCCTTTCTCACTTCAAAGTTTATGTACTTTGTTGATATTTATTTTATTTGTTTAAACATCAGGATTCATATTTCAAATTTTAATTTTTTCTAAACTAAACTATTTTACTTAAAATTCAACTATTTTGTTTAAAATTCGTCTTTTTTTAATGAATTTTACAGTTTATTATTCAAAAATAAAATCTGTTTTGTTTAAAATATAAACTATTCAATATTGCATTAGGATTTTTGTCTATATTAGTTAAAAATAATATACTTTGTACAAAATTTCAAAATTTTCAATAGTCACATTTGGGAAAGGTTTATCACTTTAGTTGAAATGTTTCTCTGTGGTCAAAAACTTAACTATTCTGTTAATAAATACTTTTTTAAAATTTTAAATTAATTTTTTAACTGAAAATTTAACTATTCCATTTGAAGATCCATTAATTTATTTTTAAATTAAGCTACTTTGTTAAAAATTAGTTATATTGTTGTTAAAAATTGATTTTGTTTTTTAACAGAAAGTTTAAAGATTTCATGTAAGAACATCTATTTTTTCTGAAAATTTATGTATTTTCTAAAAAATCTCGTTTTATTTGGTTAAAACTCTTTTCAAACAATATTGTGTCAAAAATTCGTTTTTTTAACTTAAGGTTTAGCTAATTCATTATTTGGGAGTAATATATATTTTTGAAGAAAATTAAAGTTTTTTGTTGAAATTCCATTTTTTGGGTTAAACATGAAAATTATTTTCGAAAAATAGAATTTTTTTTCTAAAGAATTAAATATTTTTTTGCAAATTTGTCTTGTTTTGTTGAATTTATTAATTTTTTATTCAGTGTTAAAATCATTTTCGTTGAAAATATTAGCTATTCAATTTTGCATTGAGAATTTACCTTTATTTGTTAAAAATTCATCCACTTTGTAGAAAAATTAACAATTTAGTTAGAAAGTCATTTTTTGTTAAAAGGTTTATCACTTTAGTTGAAAATTTATTTAATATGAAGAAAACTGATATATTTTGTTTTGACAAATGTTTTTTTTGTTGTTAAAAATCGTTTTTTTCACTGGAGGTTTGACTATTTCGGTTTATGGTCGGAATTTATTTTTTTTAGCAGAAAGCTTAATTATTTAGTTAAAATTTTATTTTTCTCGGTTAAACATAAAAATTATTTTCGAAAAATAAAAATTATTATTTTGTTTCTTAAGAATTAAATATTTTCTTCAAAATTCGTCTTTTTAAAATTTATTTATTGTTTATTTAATATTAAAATTAGTTTTGTTAAAAATATAAGCTACTTAATTTTACGTTGATAAAATACCTCTATTTGTTAAAAAATCATCCACTTTGCAGAAAAAATAACAATTTCGTTAGAAAGTCATTTTTTTGTTAAAAGGTTTATCATTTTAGTTAAAAACGTATCTGATCTGTACAAAACTGATATATTTTGTTTGAAATTCTTTTTTGTTTTGAAAATTGTTTTTTTACTGAAGGTTTGACTTTTTCAGTTTTTGGTCAGAATTATTTTTTCTTCAAACATCGTCTTTTTTTGTTGAATTTTTTATTTCTTAATGAGTATTAAAATCACTTTTGTTTAAAATATTAACTATTCACTTTTGCATTGAAAATTTACATTTATTTGTTGAAAATTCATTCACTTTGTAGAAAAATCAAAAATTTTGTTAGAAAGTCATTTTTTGTTAAAAGGTTTATCATTTTAGTTAAAAATTTATCTAATATGTAGAAAACTGATCTATTTTTGTCAAAAAATGTTTTTTTTTAATCGTTTTTTTTTCATCTGAAGGTTTGACAATTGCGGCTTTTGGTGGGAATTTATTTTTCTAAGCATAAAATTAAAGTATTTCTTTTAAATTCCTTTTTTTTGGTTAAACATGAAAATTATGTTAGAAAAAATAGAAATTATTTTTTTTCTGATTAATTACATATTTTCTCAAAAATTCGTCTTGTTTTGTTGAATTTATTTACTTTATGATAAGTAATATAAAATTCGTTTTTTTGAAAATATTAGATACTTAATTTTGCAATGAAAATTTACCTTTAATTATTTAAAATTCATCCACTTTGTAGAAAAATTAACAATTTTGTTACAAAATCATTTTTTTGTTAAAAGGTTTATCATTTTAGTTAAAAATTTATCTGATATGTAAAAAACTGATCTATTTTGTTTAAAAAATGTTATTTTCTGTTGAAAATCGTTTTTTTTCAAACTGAAGGTTTGACTATTTTGGTTTTAGGTCAAAATTAATTTTTTTTCAGCAGAAAATTAAAGTATTTTGTTAATTATTATATTTTTATAATGTTTTCTTCAAAATTCGTCTTTTTTTGTTGAATTTTTTTTTTGAGCATTAAAATCAATTTTGTTAAAAATATTAGCTATTTAATTTTCTGTTGAGAACTTACCTTTATTTGTTGAAAATTCATCCACTTTGTAGAAAAATCAAAATTTTTTTTGGAAAGTCATTTTTTGTTAGAAGGTTTATCATTTTATTTAGAAATTTATCTGATATGTATAAAACTGATCTATTGTGCTTAAAAAATGTTTTTTTATCGTTTTTTTTATCTGAAGGTTGGGCTTTTGGTGAGAAATTATTTTTCTTAGCGGAAAATTAAAGTATTTTTTTAAAATTCTATTTTTTTCGGTTAAGCATGAAAATTATTTTCGAAAAATAAAAATTATTTTTTTTCTAAAGAATCAAATATTTTATTCAAAGTTCGTCATTTTGAGGGTTCAATTTATTTATTTGTTATTTAGTATTAAAATGAATTTATTTTGAAAATATTAGCTATTCAATTTTGCCTTGAGAAGTTAAATTTATTTGTTAAAAATTCATCCACTTTGTAGAAAAATTAACAATATTGTTAGAAAATCATTTTTTGTTAAAATGTGTCGGAAATTATTTTTTTTTAGCAGAAAATTTAAGTATTCTGTTAAAATTCCATTTTTTTCGTTTACACATGAAAATGAATTTTAAAGAATAGAAATTATTATTCTTATTATTTTTCTGAATAATTAAAGTTTTTCTTCAAATATGTTCTTTATTTGTTGAATTCATTTATTGTTTATTTAGTATTTAAATCAGTTTTGTTGAAAATATTAGCTATTCAATTTTTCGTTGAGAATTTACCTTTATTTGTTAAAAATTCGTCCAGTTTGTAGAAAAATTAACAATTTTTTAAAATGTCATTTTTTGTTAAAAGGTTTATCAATTTAGTGGAAGATTTATCTGATACACAGAAAACTGATCTATTTTGTTTAAAGAATGTTTTATTTATTGAAAATCATTTTTTTTAAACTGAAGGTTTGACTATTTCGGTTTTTGGTGGGAATTTATTTTTTTAAATAGAAAATTAAAGTATTTTGTTAAAATTCCATTTTTTTCGGTTAAGCATGAAAATTATTTTTGAAAAATAGAAATAATTATTATTTTTTTTTAAAGAATTTAATATTTTATTCAAAGTTTGTGATTCTTTTTTGAATTTATTTATTTTTTATTTATTATTAAAATTAGTTTTTTGGAACAATTAGCTATTCAATTTTCCGTTGAGAATTTATCTTTATTCGTTAGAAACTCAACCAGTTTGAAGAAAATATAAAAATTTTGTTACAAAGTAATTTTTTTGTGTAAAGTCTTATCATTTTAGTTGAAACTTTGTCTGATATGTAGGATACTGATCTATTTTGTTTGAAAAATGTTGTTTTTTGTGTTGAAAATCGTTTTTTTTTAACTGAAGGTTTGACTATTTCGGTTTTTGGTCGGAATAATTTTTTTTAGCAGAAAATTAAAGTATTTTGTTACTTATTATATTTTTATAATATTGTTTTCAAAATTCGTCCTTTTTTATTAAACTTATTTATTTTTTGTTGAGCATTAAAATCAGTCTTGTTGAAAATATTAGCTCTTCAATTTTCCATTGAGAATTTACCTTTATTTGTTAAAAATTCATCCACTTTGTAGAAAAATCAACAATCTTGTTAGAAAGTCATTTTTTGCTGAAAGGTTTATTATTTTAGTTGAAAATTTATCTGATATGTAGAAAATTGATATATTTTGGTGTAAAATTATTTTTTTGTTAAGAATAGTTTTTTTAACTGATGGTTTGACTATTTCGGTTTTTGGTAGGAATTTTTTTTAGCAGAAAACTTAAGAATTTAGTTAAAATTCCTTTTTTTTCGGTTAAACATGCAAATTACTTTCGAAAAATAGAAATTATTATTATTTTCTTTTTCTTGAGAATTAAATATTATTGAAAAATTCGTCTTTTTTTGTTGAATTTATTTATCGTTTATTTAGAATTAAAATAAGATTTGTTGAAAATATTAGATACTTAATTTTGCGTTGAGGATTTACCTTTAATTATTAAAAATTCAAATACTTTGTAGAAAAATTAACAATTTTGTTAGAAAGTTTTTTCTGTTAACAGGTTTATCATTTAGTTGAAAATTTATCTGATATGTAGAAAAGTGATACTTTTTATTTTAAAAATATTTGTTTTTTTTATCGTTTTTTTTATCTAATGGTTTGACTATTTCGGCTTTTGGTGGGAATTTATTTTTCTTAGCAGAAATGTAAAGTACTTTTTTAAAATTCCATTTTTTTCGGTGAAACATGATAATTATTTTCAAAAAATAGAAATTATTTTTTTTTTCTGAATAGTTAAGTATTTTCTTTACAATTCGTCTTTTTTGTTGAATTTATTAATTTTTCATTTAGTATTTAAATCAGTTTTGTTGAAAATATTACCTATTTAAGTTTGCATTAAGAATTTACCTTTATTTGTTAAAAAAATTTGTTTTTTTTTTTGTTAAATATCGTTTTATTAACTGAAGTTTTGACTATTTCGGTTTATGGTCGGAATTCATTTTTTTTATTAGAAAATTTTAGTATGTATAGTTAAAGCTCCATTTTTTAGTTAAACATGAAAATTATTTTCGAAAAATAGAAATTATTACTTTTTTCTTAAAAATTTAATATTTTCTTTAAAATTAGTCTTTCTTTTTAATTTGTTTATTGTATATTTAGTATTAAAATCAGTTTTTTTCAAAATATTAGCTATTTAGTTTTGCGTTGAGAATTTACCTTTATTTGTTAGAAAGTCATTTTTTGTTAAAATATTTATCATTTTAGTTGAAAATTGGTCTGATATGTAGGAAACTAATCTATTTTGTTTAAAAATGTTGTTTTTTTGGTTTAAAATCTTTTTTTTAACTGTAGGTTTGACTATTTCAGTTTTTGGTCAGAATTATTTTTTTAACAGAAAATTTAAGTATTATGTTAAAATTTCATTTTTTCGATTAAACATGAAAATTATTTTTGAAAAATAGAAATTTTTGTCTGCATAATTAAATATTTTCTTGAAAATTCGTTTTGTTTTTTGTTGAATTTATTTATTTTTTATTCAGTATTAAAATCAGTTTTGTTAAAAATATTAGCTATTCAATTTTGCTTGGAGAATTTACCTTTATTTGTTCAAAATTCCTTTTTGTAGAAAAATTAACAATTTTGTTACAAATTCATATTTTTTTAAAACGTTTATCATTTTACTTGAAAATTTATCTGATATATAGAAAACTGATCTATTTCGTTTGAAAAATGTTGGTTTTTGTGTGTTAAAATTTTTTTTTTTTAATAATTGTTTGACTATTTTTCGGTTGAACATGGAAATTCTTTTCGAAAAATAGAATTTTTTTTTCTTAATAATTAAATATTTTCTTCTAAATTCGTCTTTTTTTGTTTAATTTATTTATGTTTTATAATAATTATTAAAATCAGTTTTGTTGAAAATATTAGCTATTCAATTTTGCGTTGAGAATTTACCTTTAATTATTAAAAATTCATCCATTTTTTAGAAAAATTAACAATTTTAGTAGAAAGTAATTTTTTGTTAAAAGGTTTATCATTTTAGTTGAAAATTTATCTGATATATAGAAAACTAATCTATTTTGTTTGAAAAATGTTTTTTTTTGTTGAAAATGGTTTTTTTTAAACTGAAGGTTTGACAATCTCGGTTTTTGGTCTGAATTTTTTTTAGCAGAAACCTTAAAATTCATTTCAAAGAAAATTTTTTTTTCAACATCAATATTTTCCTAAAAATTCGTATTTTTTCTCAAATTTATTTATTTCTTATTTAAAATTAAAATGTGTATTGTTTAAAATATCACCTACTTAATTTTACGTGGCGAATTTACGTTAATTTTTCAAAAATAAATTCACTCTGTAGAAAAATTAACAATTTTGTAGAAAGTCATTTTTTGGATAAAGATTTATCATTTCAGTTGAGTACTTATCTCATTGGTTGAAAGCTTATCTATTTTGTTAGAGTAAATTTTTTTTGTTTTGTTTAAAGATAATTTGTTCAGACAAAATTTTACTATTTCATTTAAAAATTTAATTATTTTATTTAATCACTTATCTTTTTGCTTGTAAATTGAATTATTAATAAAAAATCTTTTTTTTTTGTAGCAGATAGATTTAGTTAAAAATTTAACAATTCTCTCACACAGAGGTAATCCGCTCTAACCCGGAATTATCCACTTCCGCAGGACCCCATTTTAAGGAGTTGTTTCCCTCTAGCGAACAACGGCGGTAATTCAGCGACCAGAAAGCGCTAATCATTCATTATCCTATAATGAAGAGAGTAAAATTTTTACACGGGAAACGTAATGGCCGTAATTCTCTTTCGGTTGGTTGCCAAAGGGGAAATGGAGAAAGGATGGAAGAAAGAGAAGCAAAAAAGAAGAAAAAAAAGAGATGCAGAAACTCTTGGATAGTGCCGGAAAGAGCGGTCAGGTGTATTGGGAACTTGGTAGACGCGAGGTTGCCTGTGTAAATGTGCACATGTAGAAACACACAGACGAAAATGCGGACTCGGGTGGAAGCGGGCAAAACACAAGACACGGGGTAGCGAGATGGTACGGTGGCGAGGTAATGGCGTCACCACGGAAATCAAGAGTAATGCCAACACGAAACTGCACTACCCCTCGCCCCTGTGCCACCCCCCACCCCACCCCATGAACCCTTCGAGCTACCCTACACACCACCCTTCGTCCCACCTCGACGTTTCTCCGCCACCTACTACCGATCTCACCCACCCCGGGGAATAACCAACCCCCTTTCCAGCCCACCCACACTACAATGTTACACTACACAGATAGGCTGAATGAGAAAGAGGATCGCAAACTGCTCTGATTGTGTGTGATATCTATCCAGCATCCACAAACTCATCACCTTTAGAATTGAGTTAGAAAGACGCGGTTTTTTCAAAGATTTTCCAATTCGCCGCGTAAAATTAAATAGGTGATATTTTAAACAATACACATTTTAATTTTAAATAAGAAATAAATAAATTTAAGAAAAAATTTAATTTTCTGCTTAAACAAATAAATTCCGATCAAAAACCGAAATAGTCAAATATTCAGTTAAAAAAAAACGATTTTCAACAAAAAAAAGCAAGATTTTTCAAACAAAATTAGCTAATACAGATTTTAATATAAATAATAAATAAATTCATTCAACCAAAAAAGACGATATTTGAGAAAAATTTTCTTTATTCAGAAAAAATAATAATAATTTCTATTTTTCGAAAATAATTTTTATGTTTAACCGAAAAAAATGTAAATGTCACAAAATACTTTAATTTTCTAATAAGACAGTATTTTCCGACCAAAAAACGAAATTCTCAAACCTTCCGTTAAAAAAAAACGATTTTCAACCAAAAATAGCATTTAAAAAAAAATATATCAGTTTTCTACATATCAGATAATTTTCAACTAAAATGATAAACCTTTTAACAAAAAATGACTTTCGAACTAAATTGTTAATTTTTCTACAAAGTGGATGAATTTTCAAGAAATAAACGTAAATTTTCAATGAAAAAGTGAATAGCTAATATTTTAAACAAAACTGATTTTAATACTCATTAAAAAAAAATTAACAAAAAAAGACGAATTTTGAAGGAAAAATTATAAAAATATAATAATAAACAAAAAGTTTAATATTTTGCTGAAAAAATTAATTCCGACCAAAAACCGAAAAAGTCAAACCTTCAGTTAAAAAAAACGATTTTCAAAAAAAAATAACATTTTTTAAACAAAATAGATCAGTTTTCTACATATAGGATAAATTTTGAACTAAAATGATAAGCCTTTTAACAAAAAATTACTTTGTAAGACAAAATTTTTAATTTTTCTACAAAGTGGCTGAATTTTTAACCAAAAAAGGTAAATTCCTAACGAAAAATTGAACAGATAATATTTTCAACAAAACTAATTTTAATACTAAATAAAAAATAAATGAATTGAACAAAAAAGACGATATTTAAAGACAAATTTTAATTATTCAGAAAAAAATAATAATAATAATTTTTATTTTTCGAAAATAATTTTCATGTTAAACCGAAAAAATGGAATTTTAACTAAATATTGAAGTTTTCTGCTAAAAAAAAAGAATTTCGACCATAAACCGAAATAGTCAAACCTTCAGTTAAAAAAAACGATTTTTAACAAAAAAAAAAACATTTTTCAAACCAAAATATATTAGTTTTCTACATATCAGATAAATTTTCAACTAAAATGATGAACCTTTTAACAAAAAATGACATTCTCAAAAAATTGGTAATTATTCTTCAAATTGGATGATTTTTTTAACAAATAGAGGTAAATTCTCAACGTAAAATTAAGTAGCTAATATTTTCAACCAAACTGATTTTAATACTGAATAAAAAATTAGTAAATTTCAACAAAAAAAAGACGAATTTTAAAGAAAATATTTAATTATTCAGAAAAAAGTTCTATTTTTCAAAAATAATTTTCTTTTTTAATCCGAAAAATGGTTTTTTAACAGAATACCTAAACTTTCTGTTAAAAAATAATTTCCCACCAAAAACCGAAATAGTCAAACCTTCAGTTAAAAAAAAAAACGATTTTCAAAACAACAAAAAAATTTTTTTAAAAATAGTTTAGTTTTCTACATATCAGATAAATTTACAACTAATATAACTAATATTATAAACTTTTTAACAAAAAATGACATTCTCAAAAAATTGGTAATTATTCTACAAATTGGATGATTTTTTTAACAAATAGAGGTAAATTCTCAACGTAAAATTAAGTAGCTAATATTTTCAACCAAACTGATTTTAATACTGAATAAAAAATTAGTAAATTTCAACAAAAAAAGACGAATTTTAAAGAAAATATTTAATTATTCAGAAAAAAGTTCTATTTTTCGAAAATAATGTTCTTGTTTAATCCGAAAAATGGATTTTTAACGGAATACCTCAACTTTCTGTTAAAAAATAATTTCCCACAAAAACCGAAATAGTCAAACCTTCAGTTAAAAAAAAAACGATTTTCAAAAAAAAAAAATCAAAAAAATATATCAGTTTTCGACATAAATACTTTATATACTTTAATTTTCAGCTAAAAAAAATTAATTTCGACCAAAAACCAAAAAAGTCAAACCTTCAGTTAAAAAAAAAAACGATTTTCAACAAAAAAATAACAGTTTTAAACAAAATAGATCAGTTTTGTACATATAGGATAAATTTTCAACTAAACTGATAAACCTGTTAACAAAAAATGACTTTCTAACAAAATTGTTAATTTTTCTGCAAAGTAAATGAATTTTTAATAATTAAAGGCAAATTCTCAACTCAAAATTAAATAGCTACTATTTTCAAAAAAACTGATTTTAATAATTAATATAAAAAATTAATTAATTAAACAAAAGAAGACAAATTTGAAAGAAAATATTTAATTATTAGTAAAAAAAAATCTATTTTTCGAAAAGAATTTCCATGTTCAACCGAAAAAAATTAAATCTCAAGAGAATACTTAAATTTTCTTTAAAAAAAAAATAATTTTCGTCCAAAATCCGAAACAGTCAAACCTTCATTAAAAAACGATTTTGAACAAAAAAAAAATATTTATAAAAAAATAAATCAGTTTTCTATATATCAGATAAATTTTCAAGTAAAATGATAAACCTTTTAACAAAAAATGACTTTCTAACAAAAATGTTGATTTTTGTCTAATTTTAAAATAGAGGAAATTGATAGTTTATTAATGCTAATTATTTTTAGCATTCTTTGCATTATTTTGAAATCTTTGAATTTATTTGGATTCTTTTAATTATTTTGCATTATTTTAATGCATTTTAATTCTTTGAATTCTTTTGGAAAGCTTGATTGATTTAGATTCTTTACATTCATTAAGAATCTTTGAATTTATGTGGATTCTTTGCAATATTTTTAAATCTTTTAATTTTCTTAAATTCTTATAGTTATTTTTCATTATTTTAATCCTTTTTATTCTTTGAATACTTCTGGATTTTTTTGAATTCTTTGCATTCTTTGATAAATTTTGGAATCTTGGAATTCTTTTGTATTTTTTTAATTATTTTTAGTATCCTTTGCATTATTTTAAAAACTTTGAATTCTCTTCGATTCTTTTAATTATTTTGCATTATTTTAATGCTACTGGATTCTTTTGAATTCTTTGCGTTCTTTGATATATTTTGGAATCTTTAAAATCTTTTGGAATGCTTTGGTTTCAGATTGGTTTCATTCATTTAGAATTTTTAAATGCTTTTGGATTCTTTGCATTATTTTGAAAGCATTGAATTTTATTGGATTCTTTTACTTATTTGGCGTTATTTTAATTCATTTAAACTTTTTTCATTCATGGAATTCTCTTGCCTCCTTGAATTCTCTTGGATTCTTCAAAATCTTTTGGACTCCTTGAATTCTCTTAATTATCTTATATTCTTTGATATACATATTTTGGAATCATTGAATTCTTTTTAATCCTCCAATACTTTGGATTCATTCAATTCTTTTAGATTTTTTTGCATTCTTTTGTAATCTTTAAACTCTTTGGGATTCTTTTATTTCTTTCAGAATGTTTAAATTTCTTAGGATCTTTAAATTCTCGAGAATTTTGTTATTCCTTCGAAATCGTTGGATTTATTAAAATCTTTTGTCATTCGTTTCATTCTTTTGAATTTTTTATCTCTTTTGGATTCATTTAGAATCTTTGAATTCGTTTGGATTCTTTGATATATTTTTGAATCTTTGAATTCTTTTGAAATGTTTTATTTATATAGATTCGTTTAATTCATTTAGAATCTTTGAATTCTTTTGGATTGTTTTAATTATTTAGTATTGTTTGCATTATTTTGAAAGCTGTAATTTCTCTTGAATTTTTTTTAGTTATTTTTCGGTGTTTTAATTTATTTAAATTCTTTTAATTCTTTTGCATTCCTTGAATTCTTTTGAATTATTCAAAGTCTTTTGGACTCTTTAAATTTTCCTAATTATCTTATATTTTTATATACATATTTTGGAATCTTTTAATTCTTTTGGATTCTTAACTTTCTTTTGGCAACATTGAATTTTTTTGGATTTTTTACAATTTTTTTTGGAATCTTCGAATTCTTTTGGATTTATTGCAATCTTATGGAATTTTTAATTCTTTAGAATTTTTTGATTTTTTTAGGTTTCTTTACGTTCTTTTGTAATCTTTAAATTCGCTTCGATTTTTTGCGATCTTTTGGAATTTTTGAATTCTTTAGATTTTTTAAAGTTCTTTATAATTCTATGCATTATTTTTGGAATGCTTAAATTATTTTAAATCATTTTAGTTCTTTCGCTTTGTTTCAATTCATTTTTGTTTTTTAATTTTATTTACATTCTTTGAGTTATTTTATATTCTTTGACGTTAAATAGATTTCTTCAATTTTTTTAATTATTTTACATTCTTCGATATATTTTGGAATAATTTAGTTCTTTTCGAATCCTAGAATACTTTGGATTCGTTAAGTTCTTTTAGATTCTTTGCATTCTTGTGTAATCCTCGAATTGTTTTGGATTTTTTAATTCTTATCAAATCTGTATTCTTTTGGATTCTTTTAGTTATTTTGTATTTTTTAAATTTATTTGAATTCTATACACTGTTTTGGATTCTTTGAATTCTCCGAATTCTTTTGCATTCGTTCACACATTTTGAAATACTTGAATTAATTAGATTCTTTTAACTCTTTCATATTCTTTGCATTCCTTTAGAATCTTTGAATTATTTTGGATTATTTTATTGCTTTAGGAGTCTTCATATTCTTTTGAAATCCTTGAATTTTGTGTTTTTTAATTTCTTGTAAGTGCTTTCAATTCTTTTGGATTCGTTGTTTTCTCTTAAATCTTATTGAGTCCTTGCATTCTTTAGATTCATTAAATCCTTTAAGATTAGATAAGATTAGATTTTTTTAGTATTCTTCTATTTCTTTAAAAAAATTTATTTCTTTGGATTCTGTGGATTCTTTTAGCTCTTTACCAATCAATCAATTCTTTCGCATTCTTTGATATATTTTGGAATTTTAGAATTCTTTTTGAATGCTTGAATTATTTAGATTCCTTAAACTATTTAAGATTCTTTACGTTCTTTCAGAATCTTCGAGTTCTTTTGAATTTTCTCAACTCATTTACATTTTAAAAAAAAAATTTTTATTCTTAAAATTCCATTTGATTCCTTGCATACACTGAAATCGTTTCGAGTCCTCAAATTGTTTGGATTCATTGAATTTTTTGAAATTCTTTACATCGTGTTGGGATTTTTTAATTTTTTTGGATTCTTCTAATTCTCTAGCATTCTTTTATTTCTTTTGAACTCATTGAATTCTTTTGGTAAGCTTGATTTATTTAAATTCTCTTAATTCATTTAAAATCTTTGAATTCATTTGGATTCTTTGCATTAATTTGAAATCTTTGAATTTTCTTGGATTTTTATTGTTATTTTGCATTATTTTAATTAGTTAAAAGTCTTTGAATTTTTTTAATTCTTTTGCGTTCCTTAACTATTTGTGGTTTCTTCAAAGACACCTTTGAATTTTCTTGGATTTTTTACAATCTTTTGGAATCTTAAATTTTTTAAAATTTCTAGCATTTTTTAGGATTCTTCACATTCTTTTGCAATTTTTGAATTCGCTTGCATTTTTTGCAATCTTTTTGAATCTTTGAATTGTTTGGATTCTCCGGATACTTTTAGCGCTGTTGCATTCTTTCAATTCATTTGAATTCTTTACAATCTTTTGGAATCTTTGTATTTTCTTGGATTTTTAGCGATCTTTTGAAATGTTTGGATTCTTAAGAATTTTTATAATTTCTTAGGGTTCTAAGAATTGTTTTGAAATCCTTGAATTCTTTTAGTTTATTCGTATCCTTAGAATTCATTGCAGCTTTTTAAACTCATTTTCATTCTTTAAATTCTTTTACATTCTTTAAACTATTTTTAAATTTTTGGATTCTTCTTAAATCCTTAAATTTTTTGTATTCTTTTTATTTTTTT
>JAAAKG020000031.1:463751-516937 GCA_010014905.2 Druon quercuslanigerum
AATTCACTCACCTCAAATTTCACCACAATTATCGAAAACTCTCAGCAACCACAATTCCCGCTACTTTACACTTTCATCCCGGAATCAATTTATTAATCCAATTAGTCATTAAAAGTTGAATTTCTTTTTTTCAGTTCTTTTAAATAATTTTTCCAAGGGAAAGAAGTTGCTGGCGCAATTCGAGTGCGCCCAGACATACTGCCTCTTACCTTTGTCTGCGGCCCTGTGCCCCCTCCCCACCTATAACCTTTAACGGCTGATCTATTAACCCTACTCTCTCAATTTGAATTAGTAAAATTTTACTAATTAAATCAGTTTATTAAATTTTGAATCATTAATAAATTATTTCATAATATTTACTAATGTAATTAGTAAAAATTTTACTAATTAAACAGTTTATTCCATTTTAACTGATGAATTAGTTATTTAATAATATTAACTAATCTGAATAGTAATAAAAATGCCAAGAGAACGCAACTTAATTAAAGCACGCCACAGTGGACAATAAGAAAACTTTATTATTCTGTAACAATGAAAGTGACAGTGGAAAAAAATACCTTCATCGAAATAGAATGTTTGTTGGATTTGAAACCTAATAAAACGTACAGAAAAAAATACATTGCACTGATAGAAATAGTATCATCATTTTAACCATACGATCTTAGGTTAGAAACTATGGGTATATTCATAATATAACACGTGTACTGAAATTCGCCCAATATATTCGGTCTCACTGTCATGCAAAATTAAATCAAATTCTTCCAATCTTGTAAGAAATATAATTATTTTTTCCTTTAATAATTCTCTACGTACGTTTCGACCGCATAGCCGGTCTTTCTCAAGAGACAAACAATTCTATAATTTGAAAGGAATTCGAAGTCATAAAAATTATCTTGTCTTAAATATGTAATTTTTACAAACATAAAACAATAAATAATAATATAATTATAGTCATACCTGATTTAAAATAATTTTAATTGAAGCCTCAAGAGGTTGTAAAGGCTCCACAATTTTATAAAAGTGTCACATTATAAGTGGTATGATGTTTACAGACGGACGATACAAAGTATACTGAACTGAAGGATAATACTTTTAGAGGTGACAAGCAGAAATTTTAATAAATCTCTTATGGAAAAGCGCGAAAAATTTGAGAATATATTATTACTTGAATTGCTAATAAAATTCAAAAATTTGATGTTAATTCAAAATGCATTGGTAAATTTGAATAATATTCTTTATTTAAGTTTTTAAATTAATTGAATTTTGATATATTCATTGATATAAGTTGATTCGGTAATTCGTCTTTTAAAGGTATTGTTTCCCCTAGCCAAAATTGTTATGTTATGGAAATCAAAAAATGATTAAATTTTCATGAATGTTGTGACAATCCTGTATTTAAATTGCCAATATTGCAATTTCTTTTATGTTCATATATTCTGCTTTTTAATCTCCTGCCAGTTTCACCAATATGCGTTTTATTACAACCAGTGCCTTTGATGTGATAAAGAACATTAGACGTATTTTCAATCTTTTCAGAATCTTTTTTTAAAGTGTGGTCATTTTTGAAAAAAACATTTATATTGAATTTTTTAAGCATCTTCTTAATCTTTCTGAAAGACCTTGGATGTATGGAAGAACAACTTTTTGATCTGTCTTCCTCTAATTTTTTTAACCAATTTTTTTTTTATCAACAATGCAGCTCTTATATTTTTCATGAATACGTTCTTTTATGACATTCTCAATTAATGGTAAAGGATAATTATTTAATAGCAAGATTAAAATTAACTGATTATATCAATTGAAATCTAACTGTTCAACCAGTAGTTCCACGGTCAGGCTATTTTCTTTCGCATAACTGAATGAATTAGTAATTTTTATTTAACTAATGGAATCAGCATTATTCTACTGATCATCAGCAGCTCAGTTATAGCTATAGCAAGTAGTAGAATATAACTGACAATCAGTTATATTCTACTAATTCAAATTTAGGGACGATACCTCTCATTTTTGACATCTAAGCCTTGACCCAGGGGGACGATTTTATAACTTCTTCACTTTCATTATCAATTCCACTTTTATAAAATTCACGTTCGTTTTTTTGGTAATGTGACACCTAACTTTAAAAGTAACGTGCCCCCCCCCCCTCCGTAAATCTCCTAATAATTTGATATCTTCGAAATAATTTATTCTTTGCAACTTTAGCTTTCCTTGAAGGACAAAATGTGGCCCTGATAGGGAAATCTGTCTAGCGCCAGACTGGAAATGAAATGCCCTACCTGATCGGGCCCAGATCTGGGTCTCGAAAATGGGGGCCCGATCCGGCCGAGATCTAGTCCATTCTAATTTTTTATTTCTATAAATAGAATTGAAAAGGTTTTTTTAAATAAAAATAAATAGTTAGTTCATAATTTCAAACTACATTTAATAAAAAAACAGTGCTGATGTCGGAAAGAACTTCCTCTTCTAAACATCTGAAAAAATTTTTTAAATTATTTGAAAGACAAAATAATAATTCATTAAATAAAAATTACACAAATACTATTGATTTGCTTACTGATAATGCATGTGCACATGTGATATTCTCTGGAAACTTGTTTTGCTGTTACTTTTTTTACAGCTGTGAACTGACTGCTTACATTTTTGGAGAAATATTTTTTTTAAATATTGTTGACTGTCTTACGCATGGGTTTCTTATCAAAAGATAATGCCAG
The DNA here is from genome assembly GCA_010014905.2 of Druon quercuslanigerum. Classification (NCBI taxonomy): domain Eukaryota; kingdom Metazoa; phylum Arthropoda; class Insecta; order Hymenoptera; family Cynipidae; genus Druon; species Druon quercuslanigerum. The sequence continues at coordinate 466,463 of JAAAKG020000031.1, forward strand.
TGAACCTTTCTGTAATTTTTAAAATGAATAGTAAATTTTGTAGTCTCTAGAACTATTGGATTCTTCTGAATCTAAAAGTAACTTATATTATTAATAATTTTTTTCTAAAAGATTCATTTTGCAAAATTTAATATATGATAAAAAAAAATTGATTAGAATAAAGTTCCGCATTCAAAATTATATATTTTTTCAAATTACACTGGATAAAAAAAGTTTTCAGGTAAAAAACTAGTTCATTACCTGAATCTGAGTTGCTGAGAGATTCGCCCTCATTTTCCTCTAAGAATTCTTCAAAATCCTCGGGTCCCATTTCTACTCGAATTTCCTCTTCATCAGTTGTTTGCAAAACAGAATCTTCTCTTCCTTCATCTTCGTCGTCGGAATCTACAATTATTGGCAATTATTACTAAAAATATCTGTTTATGCTATTCAATGTATAAATTAAAAAGAAAATTAATCTTCTAGAAAAGATAACGTATAAAGTTAGGAAATAAAAACGTTAAAGGTGTTGAATCAAAGTTTTAACCTCAAAATTCAATTTCTTAAATTATTACTGAACTATTGGAATTGGACACATTTTTTCTCTGTATAGTGTGATTCTTTTTCGAAATAGAAATAAGGATACAGATTGAAAACACGTTTATTTTTATACTATTTTCGTAAAACGAAGAGTTCAAAATCTCCCTTCAAAATTCAAGCGTTTTATTTTACACAAACAGCATTTAAATTAGATATTGTTTCGCTCTGTACACATAACTCTATTCAAAAAGTAAAAACATATACATAGTTAAAAAATATCTAATTATAAAATTTGTTAAGCAAAATAAGGAATTAGAATTTTGAGGTTTAGAAATTGGATCCAACGCCCTTAATTATAGTCTTAAATTCATTTATAAATTATAAAAATGAATAATCATGGATACTAAACATGATGTAGATTTAAACATGAATTATGAACAAATCAAATACTAATTCTTTATTCAATTTGGTGGTTAGGTTTCATGATTTTTATGTAATTAATTGAAGGAATTAAGTGAATTAACTTACCTTCATCTTAAGCGCGGATATAAGAAATAACCTCACCAACCATTCGATGCTTCCGAACTCTCAATGTGCTTTTTGCTTTTGGCATTTTAATTTCGGTATAAGTATAAAAAAAAATATCACAACTCAAAACTTGACTTGACAAACCTGTCAAACCTAACCTAACCTAACCCTGCAAGGTTCCGACCCGAGCCACACCATCTGCCCCCTTGGGGCCACATATGGAAAATCCGATCGAGAGCCCAGATCGGAACTTGGAAACAAGTTGGGCAATTTCTGCACGGGAAGCTTATATGGAAGAATATATTAATATGTGTAATATTTCAGTCACTTTCTTGATACGCAGTACAGATTATTGTCTGTAAAAGTGTATTGTAAATTACAATAAAAGTAGATGGTAACTTTAGAAAAAGGAGTTTGTCAGACATCTAAGAAATGCATATTTCGTCCTACCTCAAAGGCGTCAGATCCCTTCATAGTCTGACACAAAAAAGGGGATCAACTTTAATGTAGACAAGCAGCTTTCCCGTGACGTTACTAAAGACAAATCTTTCCTTTTCACTAACTTTAATCTCTCAACGTCCTGAATGATTTTTCCAATCTTCATTTTTAAATTATTATATATTTAAACATATAATAGTACTTAAAAATTTATCTTAAATAATTTCTTCTAAATTTTACAAAGAGAAAAATATGTAAAGACATTTTTAATCACTAAGAGTTTTTAACATAACTTTTTACAATAATAGATATTTTTCGAGTAGAAGTTACACTTTAAATAAAAATATTTAAATCCATCTTAGGATGTTTAACTAATTAATTTTAAATTATGCAAGAGCTCTGATGTAGTAAATTTCCAATTAAATTATGAAATATGCTTGGAATGAATTATCTTAATAAGAACATGTTGTTGATTTATTTCGGTCCTACGATCAATTTAGATCAATAAAAAGACAAGGATAATCCGAGTTAAATTTCTTTAATTATTAAATTAAAAACAAGCATATAGCAATATGCGACTCGGAAGATTGAATTAAAAACGTATATTTTGTCTTCCTTCTAGACCTGGAAGTAAATTGTTCTAAATTTAGTATTCGCATTCAAAGAACCTCATTACCATAATTCAACATTTTCTTCTGCTTTAATGTATCGTTGAGTATCTTGCTGTATAAGAGCGATCTTTCTCTTAGACTTTAGAAACAGATCAAAGAGGAAAGGCACGGTCAATTTCGGAGATCTGTTTGTTGGGCCCCTTTGATTTATAAGAGACGGTAAATATCAGACGTTGTTTGAAAGTTCCCACAATCCAAAGTATTAATTATCGATAATATTACTTGTCATATATACATGTATAATATTCCCTAAAAGCAAATGTATATCAAATCTTCCCATTTTCAAAGGGGGCTACTTCATACGAGTAGTTCACTCATTGCCTCACTTCTCAGATTGTAATATTTTAGAATTTTATTTTTACTAATTCAGACACTGCAACTAGCAACAAATATTTTCCTGCATTTGCACTCAAAATTTCAAAATGTACATTCGACGATTTTTAATTAAAAACGTTAAAAGTTAAAAATTATTAAATTCAATAAAATTTCGAAAAAATAACAATATTTCAAATGGAATGGAAAGGAATTGAACTTGTATCATTTCTAAATAAAAGCTTTTAAAATATGCATATTTTAAAAACAAAAAGATTTTAATCAGAAGCTCTGAGGACTGAAAAATTGTATTTTAAATTTGAGAATCTGGATATTTGATTGACTGAATGAATATTTTAAGATCAGAATCTGAAAAAAAATTCCAAATGAAGTAATTTTAAACAGAAAAAATTAAAAATTAAAAAACTGTATTACGGAATATTGAAAATTAAACGAATTTGAACTTCGAATACTACTAAAAAAAACTTGTCTTTGCTATTAATTGTGATATTCAAACTTTTTTTATATTTAAGTCCTTTAAAATTTGAAATATTTTATTTAAATTCAAATCGTTTAAAAATTCATATCTTTTAAAATGTTTATTATTATTTTCAAAATTTAACGATTTAATTTTTAATTGCAAAATTCATATTTCTACTTATATATATTTTGATTTTAATTAATACATTATTTATCTTATTAATTTTATATAATTTAATTCTTAACACATTTATTTACCTCCAAATATTAGGAAATCTCTTCAGAAACCTCAAACCAAAAATTGTCTAATTTAAGTTTTAAACATAAAAAAATTTAGTTTAAAGGCATTCAAAGGTGTAATTTTAAATTGAAATTATTAAAGTTTTAAAGATGATAGAAATTAGTATTAGGTATTTAATATAATTATAATGTAGTAAGCAGGAACCTTTAAATTGATTAGGTAGATTTGTCTAAACAAAAAGAATAAGATTTCTGTAGAAATCAAAATTTACTGTCATTTGCACCGTTTAAAATTAAAAAAACTTAAAGTTGCGAACCTTAAAGGTTTAATTATTTTAAAAACGTTGCAAATTATAAGATTTAAACTTAAAAAATTCTAAAATTAATTATTTCGGCGTTGAATGGTTAAACAAAACAATTCTAAATTTTGTTAGAAAATTAAGCATTCTTATATTAGGATCATGAAACAAAGTCTTTGAAAATAAATCGTTTTCATATTTTGCATCACGATATCAAAAATTAATTTGTTTTACTCTACAGGACAAAATTATTAACTTAAAGATGAAGGCACAATCTCATGGAGGTAGGTTAGTAGAATAGTAGTCAGTTTTTACCAATGAGGTGCCTCCACAAGCTCTAGCGGATCTATCGAACAGGCGGCAAATTTTCGAATGTTTTTAAAATGCGAATGAAAAGTTTTAGTCATAATTTGTGGTCAATAATATTATTTGATAACAAATAAAGGGCACATTAATCATATTTTCTTGTAAAAACTATCCGCTCCTGATGAATACTTATTTAATCGTTCAAAAAACTATGAAGTGGAGGGGACGATAATTTCGTAACTGCCTAGAGCGGCAAATTGTCCTAAGCTGCTACTGGACACAACTTCACGATGCATTGTTTGTCAAAAGTCGCACTTCATTTTGCTATTCGTACTTTGCAATGGAGGCACAGAGGACACGCGCTGAAGGTCATGCCTGTGAATAGGTACACCTACACGCCATTGGAACCAGCTGTCACTCTCTCAAAGCATTATAGGTATTATACACCTTAATTGTACATATTGGAAATTAAATGAACATATATTTAGAAATTATGTTATATAGTAAGATGAAACAGGAAAACCCAGATTATACATGTCTGTCACAATTTAACTAGAATTCGGCAGGAATTAAACAATGGTTTCCCGTTTAAAAGCGGGATAGGCGTAGGCGTGACTAACTCAGTAGGGAGGGTAGTAGTGTGAGGAAGGGGTTATAAAGTTTTTCTATTGATCTGGAATTCTCGCGTTATTTATTTAAAAAACACGTTCACTCCGCAACACTGCTTCGACCCAGGTTGCTCATCAATCTCTCTAGCAATCACCCCAAGTGAAGATCCTCACAAAGTCGTTATAATTCTAGGAAATTGATTATTCGTAATTTATATATTTATTAATTACACTGACCTGCAAATTTTGAGATTTTTGATGCGAATAAGATGGTACCTAGTGTTTCCGAATTTATTTTTCGTGCTGAACAGGAATCTGGATTCAAAAACTTCCCATTACGTCATGTTTTTGAGAAAATAGGGGTTGAAACCCCTAAAAACGGCGTTTTTAGCCATGTTTAAAAAATTATAGAGCTAAATGATGACTTGCTAAAAACTTCGCTAATATCAGCATTAAAAGGCTGAAACAAGCCGTTTCAAATGAGCCCTATGTTAAGTTATTCGCATGCGCCAATAGAGCAGGGTGTGTGTCTTTGTCTAAGGATGGAGAAAAAAATGAAAATAGAAATTATTCCAGCAAATCCGCTTGAATTAAAAAAAATCATCCGCCATTTAGAATTTTTTAAATATAACTGCAAATTCGTAATCAGCGACCCTTAAAACCCCCGAGCAACAAGTTTCAAGCGAATACGATAAAATTTAAATAATGATCCACCAGATTGGATCCGTCATTTTGATTTTTAAAGCCTGACTGCATATTCGTAATCTTTTATTTGGCAGACAAATCAGAGACAAGATCCCATCTGTAGCTGATCTTGTACACGCCGAAGGAGACCAAGAAGCAAGAGATAATGACTTATGTAATGAAACAAAAGGAAAGAAAAAGGAGAAGAGCCAGAGAATCATGAAGTAGTTACATACAGCCAGGAGACAAATTCATAGTCGAAAATATGACAGCCTCAAATAAATTAGAGAGCAGTTTTAGAAAGGAGGAGTACGAAGTGATCGAGAGGAACGCTAATGAAGTTACATTAATGAAAGATGGCGAATTATACAAGGACACACATGTGTCAGAGAATCCATCGCCACCTTCCAGATCATCTGAGGACATCGGGGTCCATCCGACACCTGAAAGACGGACCCAGTGCTGGAGGTGACTTGTGGGCCAGGTAGTATAAAAAGAGACCCGCAGGAGTAGGGTCCGGAACGTTTGATATTGGCTTGTGCCTCACGGTGAATAAGTCTAGTGTTAATTAATGGTGTACAGAATATAATTTGTAAATCGGAAAATTATGTGTCATTATTCATGCGAATCCCAGAGCAGCACACTTTCCATAAATTATTGAGCATTTTTCATTATTTAGAAATAAAGAAATATGTTTTAATATATTTCTTCATTTGTCAAAAAAGAAAAATAATTGCAAATTGCTTGATAACCTTTGCTTTTATCTACGTAGCGTCTCGGCTCCGTTCGGATCCCATCGGCTGTATATCACAGCGGTGGTCACCCCTCTATCGCTTTACCAGGACAAAATTACTAAGTAAATTGCCCTATTTGGTAGTATCTGTAGATCGCGTCACATTTCGATTCGATTCTAATTAATTATGAGTTCGTGCTTGACAGACTGATTGTGAGTAGTGAATACTGATTGGACAAACTCAAAGGATTTCTCTCAAAAATCTTGAAATTTTTGATGATTTATAAATTTACAGAGAATTGAAAGAATTTGCTTGTAATTTTTGGTTGTTTTTATTTTTCTTCTGTTTATTGTTCTTCGGCTCGCTTACACCTCTCCGTCAACTCGCCTACAACTCCTCCTTAATTTGCCTCTGGCGCGTATAACACACTTTAGACTCGTGTGGTAGTGCAGACTTTCCGCACTTGTAGAATATTCTATTTTAAACCTGAGTTTTTGTAAAGTATCCATTTTTTACAGAATAAATGATTTCGATGCGTATTTTAACGCGGGCGTTTATCGCGAATGTTACTTACTACAGTTATTACTTTTGGACAGCAGTATTCTTTACAATAGTGTGAGTATATATTTCAGGAGTAAAATGTTAGAGGTCAACGGTCAATATAAGTAAATATAAGTAAATGAATAATTTATGTAAACTGTATATTTTGGAGAACTTCTTTCATATGGAAAACAATTTCTCTCTTAACTTTTCTACCTACGGCAACACTTTGAATGGTCGCTTGCTTGCTTGTTTGAGTTTATCTTGAGAGAGATATTTTTCGTGAGAAAAGTTAACGGAAAGGCAACACATGGAAATGTTGAGTTATCCCTTGAAATTCAGGAATGAGGACGTTTCAAAGTCTTGCTCGTAATCTGTCAGGAAAAGTTAGAGTACAAATTGTACGACGTATACTTGGTTACCTTCTTGTCGACTATTTCACTGTCTGACCATATACTTACCATAATCACTTTATAAGTAGAATCGTCCTTCAAACAGCATGCAGATATTATGGTAGTGAAACGATTACATAATAATAAAAGATAGATATATGAAGAATTGGCAAATTTGAAAAAAATAAAAACAATAAACATTCATCAAAAACTGGTTTTTTTCATTAAATAATAATTATCGATTGATTGGATAAACTTCAGAAATAGCCACATCAAAGTTTTGACTTGCCACTGCTCCCGAAGTTTCCTTTTAGATTTTACAACAACTGTAAATGGATGCTCTGATCATATCAAAATAACATTTTCATTGAGATTATAAGACTTTATTAACAGTGTTTCTAAAATGTCTGAAAAGTATTTCTCTGAGGGTGAATCGCCAGAATAAAAGTTGTTGTTCTTTAAAAAATACATATTTTCGTATCATACATTTGTCTTGAGCCCAAGATGATTAAAAAAAGAAAACCAACAAAATGAAAAAACTTGCCTCTTTTAAAGTTTTGTAAAAAGAAGGTATTTTTCGGACGAAGAAAGTTAATTTATTTGCTTAAAAACAACTGAAAAGGTGTGTAGAAAAGCACGCAATGTAAAAATGGTTACATTTTGGAGTTTATGCTATAATCATTCAAAAACGACGTGTGTAAAGTTACTCCTTGCATAAAAATAAGTTGCCACACATATAGTTTAGTTAAAAGGCCTTCAAGCTAAGGGTTGCGAAAACCAACTGACCTTGAATCCGCGATGTCTTAAATCTCTTTGTTAATAACAAATTTTTCGTCGTAGTCGTTTTTTAAAAAAATCCATTTAGGTATATTAGTTCTTAAGCGATCTTAATGTATTTTTCAGATAGGTTCTGTATTTTATTTTTTTAAAGGACCCCGCACAATTTACATTAAAATCAGGCCCCGGTCAATTTGGCTGAAATTGCAATATAATATAGTTCAAAGCCTTCTGATCAAAAAATCCTTATGGGTACTTGTCCAAAAAATAAAAAGTTTTCGAGATAGGTGGGGCTGAACGAGAAAAATATGAGCACAAGCGAATCTAATGTCCCGCTTGAAATTTGAAGATGAGGTACAAAGTTTTTAATAAACTATGATCAGCACAATCACTGTCAATACTAGAAACACTGATCAGACTAGTCCAGCTAATAAGGACAACAAAATGGCGCTGTCCTGGTAATAATAGGCGAAATCATGGAGCTGTCCTGGCAATGTAAACAATGTTCGAAATATTAAAGGTGGAATACAGTTCAGTGAATGAATACAAGACTGTAGATCAGTCCTATTATTAAAGGAAAAGCCAGTCCAGCTACTAAAGGCAATGTAATGGGATTGCCCTGGCAATGTGAAGATTTTTCAAAATATTCAGAGCAAAAGACATTCTGGACTACCAAAGATATTTTGTAGTCCAGATAATTAAGATAAGACTATAGGTCAGTTCAAACAACAGTATTTATGTATTCCCGTATTACGTATTACGTATTACGTACAACAGTATCTCGAAAACTTTTAAGTTTTTGGACTTTTTTAATTTTTTTTTTTATTTTTAGGATTTTTTGGTCAGGAGGCTTTGAACTATATTATATTGCAATTTCAGCCAATTTGACCGGGCTGGGTTTTAATGTAAATTGTGCGGTTGTGCAACTATTGAAATTTGGAAAAAGATATTTTTATCCGACCCCCTTCCAAACGCGCCATTGCATGCACGTGAAGCGGACGTAATGTGGCCGCTTACAGCACATGCGATATTTGCTCATGCGCGCTCCGCCGCCGGACCGACATGAAACTTTACGCCCGCTACATGAAACTTTACACCCTCTGTATACAACTTTACGCCTGCTACATGGAAATTTACGCCTAATAGAAAAAATTATATTAATCTTTAGAAAAATTGAATCTCTGTACCCTACAGTCTCCCTTCTGCGAAGTACGCCATTTCTTCCGTTTAATTATAATTTTAAATGGTCAAGAATACCAAACATCCTTTATCTGCTTCACATGCTTGTTTTCAAGGATGGTAGGACAAAAAATATAGTGTGTATTAAAGGCATACGGCATTTTGCCTCGTGGAAGTGCCACCCTCGTCAAAATAACCGCCTTTACGCCCTCGATACACAATATACTATTTTTCCTTAAAAAGACAAAAAATTGAAAAACATAAAAAAAAAAAGGAAAGATAATGAGAGGGCAACCAACCAAATCTCTTTCCTTCTCTTTTTTAGCTCATGGCTTAATTCGTTAATCCTCCAAGAAAAAGTTAACTCACTTTTGCGCTGATTTATTTTTAATCAAAAATTTGTCGGTCGGCGCAAACACAAGTTAAATGGCAAACCAATTTTTGCCCGCACTCATATTTACATTCGGTTCAATTATAACTGGACTTGTGATTCGTTTTTGACAACGATGATATTTTTGTTTCGATCGCGCCTGGATGATCAAGAATGAATAAAATTAAAGGATTTTTGTCCATAATGGCTCAGGAGAGTTTTTAACAATATAGGTGAATTAAAAAACGTTTTTGCAAATCGAAATTGTAAGTTAGAAAAAACAAATATATTCTGCCGAGATACATCAATGTCGAATTGATGTCTCAAAAGTTGGATTGGAAAATTAATATTAGTTTTTGTTAAATCAGTAATAATTATTGATTAATTGATGAGAAATCGGTTGGTCCGTTAATGCAGAAAATGATTAAAATTTTTAATTTTTAATTACATTTATTTATTTTTAAAGCAGTAACAAAATTATTATTTTTTAAACAAAATTTAAGAAATTTTAATATGCAAAATCTTTAGGCTAATCTTTGTGTATAACAATATTGCATGCAAATGGTTTCCCTGGGATCGGTTGCGATTCGTCACTTGATTCGCAGTAAATCTGAATAATTTATTGAAAAAAATGGTTTTTATATTGAAATCATCAAAGTAAAAAAAAGACAAAATTGAACTTTCTACCACATCGTGTTCAACATCGCAGTTTTGGTGCCTTATTACTTCATCTTTTAATAATGGACTTAAGAGTATCTCCAAGCGTCTCGGTTGGAGAGTCTAGTTAAAACAACAGTCCCTTGAACCTTTGATTTGTGTGGGGGGGGGGGGGGGGGGGGTTTTTGGTTAAAAATTTAAGAATTTTCATAACAAGACATCCTTTTTGTTTGAAAATTAAACTCTTTTTCTAAAAATTTTTCTTTTGGATTTAAAAATTCAACTGTTTTAGTAGAAATTTCATCTTTTCTCAGTTAAATAAACATGCAACTCTTTGATAGAGAATTTAATTATTTTGTTAAATTTTCGTCCTTTTTGATTAAAAAAATTCGTGTTTTTGGATTGTAAATTCAATTTTTTTGCAGAAACTTTTTTTTTATAAAAAAAGTTCAGATTTTGATATTACAAAGTAAACTGGAATGTTTTTGGATGACAATTCAACTATTTCTTTTATTTTTAAAAATAAAAATTCAGTTATTTTAAGAGAAATTTCATATTTCTTGTTAAAAATTCATTGTTTTTGGTTAAAAATTCTTCTTTTTGGATTAAAAACTTAATTTTTTCGTAGAAACTTATTTCTAGTTTAAAATTTCATATTTTGATTTGGAAAAGTTAACTGAAATCTTTTTAAACAGAAAATTCAACTTTTATTTCACAAATTATCTTTTTCATTTAAAAATCATCTGCTTTAGTAGAAATATCAGTTTTATTAAAATAAAAATTCAACTTTGGGCTAAAAAATCTTCTTCTTTGCTTTAATATAAAAATATCTTGTTTGGAAGATTTGTTGAAAAATAATATTTTTTAATCGATAATTCAACTACTTGGGTAAAAGTTAAACTGAATTGTTAAACATTTATTTTTTTGATTAAAGGCTTATGTCTATGGTTAAAAATGTAACTGTTTAGTCAAAAAGCCTTTTTTATGGTTTAAAAATAATTTATTGAGTGAAAATGTAACTTTGAAAAATTCAACTAATATGTTAAAAATGTAATTATTTTGTTACAAATTATGTACAGAAAAAGGGGGTGGGTAGACATTTTTTGCGGTTTGTTACAGGGGGAGATTCAATATTAAAATCTTTAATATTAAAATAAAAATTATTGTAGTTTATAATTTTACCGTTTTTTAGTACCCTTTTTTTAAAGAGTCGAAATATAAATACGATAATAGTAGTTCACTTTGTCTGCTTTTTTTAAAGTGCATTATTCAGGGTTGCTACAAGACTTGGAAAACTCATGAAATTTTTGAAAGAAGTTTATTAAACCTGGAAAAGTGATGGAATTTAAAAAAAATGACTGGAAATACTTGAAAAGTCATGGAGTTTTGAAAAAATGACTGGAACTTTTTTAATTGTCTCTATTTAAAATTCTTAATAATTTAGTCATTTATAGCGAATTCTGTATTTGAAAATTAGAAAAGAAAATGTAAGGGAAAGGAAAAATCAGATAAAGCGTAAGAATTAAATGAAAAGAAAAGAAAGATTTAATGGGAAAAGCAAAAAGAACTGGAAGGCGTTGAAGAAGAAATTCGTGAACTGATTAAATTTGTATAAATTTTAATATAGAAAATTGTATTAGTGCTTGTAATCTAAAAGTAGTATTTTAACTTTTTTGAAAAATTTAGAGTTTTTTAAGATGACTATTAATTTCAAATGTAATCTTAGTCTTTGCATAAATATTTCGACTATAATTGTTCTTAAATAACGACAAAAAAATAATATTGTTATGATTACAAAATACTTTTTGCACTTTGTTTAAAATATTATCGAATATTGTTTTGAATTCTATCAAACTTATTGATAAATTGGCTGAATTAAAAAAAAAGCAGACCTGGAATGTTTTCAAAATTAAACCTGGAAAACCTAGAAAAGTCATGGAATTTTATAACCAGACTCTTGTAGCAACCCAGATTATTTTGTGGCAGTCCTGAGAATTGGAACTGCAATTTAGAAACTTCTCAAAATTCCAAAACCCATCGATTTTTCAGGAGTCATAACTTTGAGCAACTTGGCAACACCAGCTCGTACACTCTACTCCTATCTTCTCTCCCATGAAAAAGCATACGGAATGCAAGTCTTCAGCATGTCAGACGAGTCTGAAGAAGGCCAAGACTCGGAGTACGTCCTAGTGAAGCTGCAAAGCACCCCTCTAGTCAGTTACTGCGATGCGCAGGATACAAAATACACCGACGACTTCGATGTGGCCCTAATAGTCTCTCGTCTCGACGAATTTCCCCATTCCGAAAGCAACGAGATCACCCTAAAGTACTACCTGATGCTGACCAGCAAACGAGAACTCTACCCAAAACGAGACCTGGAGAACAACAAACTCGGCAAGTTTCGAACCGTCTACAGTGTCGGGAAATCTCTCACCAATTCCCAAGTTGAGAGTCCTGCCGAATCCAGTCCAGCCTCGACTTTGCTCTCGTCCTCTAGGAAACATTCCAAATGCGAAGTCATCTCGAGCACTATCGACCTTCGAGAGGAAACTGCGGAAGCTCTGGAGGCTGGTGCTAAAACGGAAGAAGAAATAGAAGAGAAGGAAGAGAAAGAAGAGAAGAAAGAGGAAGCTGACGAAGAAGATCTGGATAATCCTCTGGCACCCACGCCACCACCAGTACCTGATTGTCCACTCACGCAGAGTATTCTTGACCCTTCCTCCTCGAATCTCCTCCAGATCCGACAGGAATCAATCAATTATCTGGGTTATTATTCTTCCCACGAGCAACTGATGCAGCAGCTGATAATGTCTCAAGCCCAGGCGGCCAGGGAACACATTACAAGCATGATTGAACAAGGGGCTTTGCACTGCAGGACTCATTTATTGTGGAATAAGCTGCTGGAGAGCAAATCAACGATGTCCTTGGCAGAGTTCACGGAACTTCGATCTCTATCTTGTGTGGAGCCTCTCTCAACCCTGGACTCTAGGCTGGATCCACTTGTTAATCAACCGGTGACATGGTATCAAGCCTTGGCAAAGGTTCTTCAGAATAAATACCAGGACTATCACAAGCAATTTAACACTCCTGACGGAAATGTCACGCATCATCTCATTCTTCATCCGAGTTATGTACAGGCCTTCATGATGCTGACGATTGACCTCCACACTTCACGAGGAGTGAGTATCGTGATTTAGGTTTTGTTAAAGGGTTCTGTTGATCATTCTTGAAATATGATTAATAAGTCTTCCTGAAATTAAGGAATTTTTTTTAAAGGTATTTTGAAATCTTGGAATCTTTGAAATCTCTGTCGAATCTTCTCAAGTATTTTGAACTCTTGGAGTTTTTGAAAGCTTCTGAAATTTTTGTGAAATCTTCTGTACTATTTTGAAATCTTGGAAATCGTGGAATCTTTTAAATCTAATGAAATATTTTATAATCTTAAAATCTTACTGAAATTTGTTGGCACCTTGGAATCTTTGAAATCTTCTAAAATATTTTAAAAGATTGGAAACTTTGAAATCTTTTGAAATATTATAGAATCTTTGATATTTTGTGAAATCATCTGAAATCGGGGAAATCTGTGTTAAATCTTCTAAAATATCACTGTAAACAAAATCAATTGAATTTTACATCTCTGGTGGATGTAAATAAAAGGACCCTCGTTTATCAGAGTAAGTTTACGAAAATTTGTAAGAATCCACCTAGCGATGAATTTTACTATTAAAGCTGTTGTGATATTTCAATTCAATTCTGTTGAAAAAATAAAATAAAATTTATTAGGGCGACAGGGTTCGACCACTCGAAGCTCAAACTTGGTATAATTTCATCATACAAGTTTTATGATACTGTGGGTATTTTTTTGAAGTTTATATATTCCGTAACAAAAATATGAAATATGCATTTGAACTAGCTTTTTAACAGTGTATTCAAAAATCTTGGAATCTTTGTGAAATCGTTTACAATTTTGGAATCTTCCTGAAATATGTTAAGAACTTGAAACCTTGTAAAATGTTTTAAACTCTTGGACATCTTCTTAAAACAATTTTGAAACCTTGGAATCTTTGAAATCTTCTAATGTACTTTAAAAACTCGGAAACTTTGAAATCTTCTGAAACATTTCAAAGTTTCCGAGTTTTTAAAGTACATTAGAAGATTTCAAAGATTTCAAGGTTCAAAAATAGTTTTAAGAAGATGTCCAAGAATACAAAATATTTTACAAGCTTTCAAGTCATTTTTAAATATTTAAAATTTATGTAAAATCTTCTGAAATATTTTGGTATTTTTGAAATTTTATGAAATAGTCTAATGTCTTGAAATGGGGGAAGTCTGTGAAATTTTCTCAAATATTTTAAAATCTGAAATTTTCTGTAATCTCCTGAAATATTTTGAAATTTTGCAATCTTCTAAACATTTTGGAATCTTTGAAATCTTCTGAAATATTTTAAAAGCCTGGAATCTTCAGATATATTTTGGAATCTTCAAAAATTGTCTACAATCATCTGAAATATTTAAAAACCTTGGAATCTTTGAAATCTTCTGAAATCATAACAAATTTTATGAAATCTTCGAAAATATGTAAAAAGTTTGGAAACTTTAAAATCTTCTGAAATATTTTGTAATTATGGAATCTTTGAAATATTGGAATCTTTCAAATCTTCTGAAATATTTTGGTATCATTGATATTTGGTAAAATCTTCTAAAATATTTTAAAATCTTGGAATTTTTGTGAAATATTTCTAAATCTTAGAATCTTTGAATTCTGATATGTTTTGAAATCTTGAAAATGCTCTGAAATATTTTCAAATATTTTAAGTCTTCTGAAATATTTTTTATCTTTAAATCTGAGAAGTCTTTGTGAAATCTTAGAAATCTTCATAAATTTTTGTGAAATCTGAAAGAAATCTGCTGAAATATTTGGAAATTTTGGAATCTGAAAATTTTCTTCTGAGATATTTAGAAATCTTAGAATGTTTCAAATCTTCTGAAATATTTTGAAAATTTGAAATCTTAAAAATCTTTCTGCAATCTTCAAACCTATTTTAAAATCTTGAAATCTGTAATCTCCTAAAATATATTGGATTCTTAACATTTTTTTCTGAAATCTTCTGCAATATTTTGCAGCTTAGAAGATTTGAAATCATCTGAAATAATTCGAAATATTTTAATAACCTTCTAAAATATTTTGAAATCTTTGAATCTGAGGAGTCTGTGGAATCTTCTAAAATATTTTAAAATTTTGGAATGTTTGTGAAGTCTTCAAGAGATATTTTGATATTTGAAATATTTTAAGTATTTGAAAATCTTGTAAAATATTTTTAACTCTTTAAATATTTTGAAATATTTTGAAAATGTTGCGAAATTTCTGAAATATTTTGAAATCTTTTTAAATGTGTTGAAAACCTTGCGAAATCTTCTGAAATCTTCTGGAATCTTTGAAATCTTATAAAATATTTTGAGAACTTACAAACTTTGAAATCTTCTGAAATAATGGAATCTTTGTGAATTCTTTGATATCTTCTGAAATATTTTGGAATCTTTGAAACCTTTAAAATTTTAAAGTATTTTTTGTACTTGGAATGTTTGAAATCTTCTAAATTATTTTAAAATTTTAGCAGCTTTGAAAACTTCTTAAATATTATGAAAACTTAGAATCTTTGAAATATTTAACAGCTAAAACTATCTGAAATCTCTCTGAATACATCTGAAATTTTTAATAACCTTCTACACCCCAAAGTCGAGTGGTCAACCTACTCGAAATTAAACTCAAATTAAATTATAAAAGATAATTGAGGGAATTAATTGATCTTTACTTTTCAGGAACTCTGCGCTGTTTATCGCAAGTCGGTCGAAAATGCGAGCTCCCCTTTCAGTGTGGGAGATGTTTACAATTTGGTCGAAGGATTCGTTAACGCTTGCTGCTTCCATTTGTGGATGGGACTGTACAATTAATCCTGGAAAAGTGGGACGATGGTACCTGAAGCGTCTATTGAGATGCTGAAATTTGAGTAAAAGTTTTAATCCTGTCTTAGAAGAAATACCCAAGGAAGGATTTATTAAAATGTACTTCTTTTGGCCTGTGTAGGCTACTTGTAAAATTGTTTCTAACATGTGATTCACGCACTCGTTACCGTTTTATAACATTATATGTAATTATATGTAATATTTCTGTAAATAAAATAAATATATTTTCTTGTTAAATTTTTCTTGCTTTTAAGCGACATGTAATTTTAAATATATTAAAAAAATTTAAGCAAATTTACAGATCCGGCAACTCACCGATTTAGAAGTCAAAGTTTTCTAAATAAAAAAAAGATACATTTTTTTTAATTCGCTCATTTGCAATCAATATTGTTGAAGCGCCAAGTATATTAAAAATAAAAATTAAGTCTTTGAAATCTTTGAAATCTTCTGAAATAGTTTGGTATTTTATGAAACTTTCTGATATCCGGGAAATCTTCTAAGATATATTAAAATCTTGAAATCATCGCGAAATCTGCTGAAATATTTTGAATCTTTGAAATTTTTTAAACCTTCTGAAATACTTTTAAGAACTTGAAATCTTTTTAAATATTTTAAACTCTTCGAATCTTCTGAAATTTCTCAAAACCTTGGCATTTTTTTCAATAAATCTTTGAAATTTTCCGAATTATTTTAAAAGTTTGGCGTTTTTGTTATAAATCTTTGACATCTTGGAATCTTCGAGAAATCGGCTGAAATATTTTGAATCTTTGAAATATTTCTGAAATTTTTGAAACCTTCTGAAATACGTACATTTAGAACTTGAAATCTTGTAAAATATTTCGAATTCTTCGAATCTTCTGTAATATCTTAAAAGCTCGGAATTTTTTCTACAAATCTTTAAAATATTTTCAAATATTGGAATCTTATTTTCTTATGAAATCTTTAAAATTTTCCGAAATATTTTGAGAGAGTGGAATCTTCTAAAATATTTAAAAATCTTTGAAAACTTCTGAAATATTTCGTAATCTTTGAATGGGAGTTTTTGTGAAATCTCAGAAATCTTTTCAAATATTTTGAATTCTGCTGAAATATTTTGAAAACTTGGAATCTTTGAAATCATCTTAAAAAATTGAAATCTCTATGAAATTTTTCAGTCTTCAGAAATATTTTGGAATCTTTAAAATCTTTGAAACCCACTGAAATAATTTAAGAACTTGAAATCGTTCTTAATTCTTCTCAAATATTTTGATATCTTGGAAACTTTTGAGATATTCTGAAATATTTTAAGAACTGGAAAACTTTCTGCAATCTTTTAAAATATTTAAAAATCGTTGAATCTTTTAAATATTCTAAAATATTTTTAAATCTTTGAAATCTTCTTAAATATTTCTGTCAATAAAATAAATGTTTTTTCTTTCTTTTTTAATCGACATGTAATTTTAAATGTATTTGAAAATTTATCTTTTTGGCCATTTTTCAAATGATTTTTAAAAATGAATTTGAACTATTTTTCTAAAATTTTCGGAAATATTTAAAAATCTTGATATCTTTAATATCTTTTGAACTATTTTGGTATCTTTGATATTTTGTGAAATTTTCTGATATCGGGGAAGTCTTTGTGAAATTATCTAAAATATTTTAAAATCTTGGAATTTTCGAGAAATCTTCTAAAATAGCTTAAAAGCTTTGATTTTTTTCTACAAATCTTTGACATATTCTGAATTATTTTACAAGCTTGTCATTATTTTTCTATACATTTTTGAAATCTTCGGAAATATTTTAAATGTTTGGAATGTTTTTGGCATTTCTTGAAATATTTTTGATTAATTGAAATCCTTGTGAAATCTTAAAATCAGGGTACCTTCTGAAAGATTTTGTAATCTCTGAGTTTTTGTGAAATCTGCTGAAATATTTTGAAATATTTTGTGAACTGAAGATCTTGCTGCACCCTTCTAAAATATTTTCAAATATTTGAAATATTTCTGTACATAAAATAAATATAGTTTCTTTTAATTTTTTTAATTTTTTTTTATCGACATGTAATTTTACATATATTTGAAAATTAAGCAAACTTTCCTATTCGGCCACTTTTCAAATGGGAAAAGTCAAAGTTTTAAAAAAAAAATTATTTTTGGAAATTCCCTCTTTAGCAATAAATATTTTATAAGCGCCCAGTAGATTTGAAATAAAAATGAATTTGAAGTATTTATGAAATCTTACGAAATATTTTGGATTCTTTGAAACTTTTATGAAATCTTCGGAAATATTTAAAAATCTTTATATCTTTGAAAGCTTCTGAATTATTTTAAGTGTGGACTTTCTTTTCTATAAATCTTTGAAATCTTCGGAAATATTTTTAAATCTTGGGAGTTTCTGTGAAATCTTCTGCAATGTTTTTAATTCTTGAAATCTTGAAAATCTTCGGAAATATTGGAAACTTTTCATTGCTCATGGAATCTTTGAATACTCAAATATTTTTAAATCTTGTAATTTTTGTGAAATCTGCTGAAATTCTTTCAAATTATTGAATATTTGAAACCTGATATATTTTTAAATATTTTAATCATAATTTCTTATAAAATATTTTGGAACGTTTAAAATCTTTGAATCGGGAAAGTCTTTGTGAAATCTTAAAAAATTTTTAAAAGTTTGAAACCTTCTGAAATATTTTTAGAACTTTAATTCCTTCTGAATTCTTCTCAAATATTTTGAAATCATAGAGATCTTTTCAAATATTTTGAAATTTTGGAATCTTTGAAGACTAAAAGAATATTTTTAAGTCTTTGAAATCTTCTGAAATACTTTTAAGTCTTGCAATTTTTGTGAAATCTACTGAAATATTTGCAAACTTTGGAATCTCTGGAACATGATACATTTTGAAATCTTGGAAACCTTCTAAAATATTTTCAAATATTGTAATATTAATTACTTATGAAATCTTTTAAGAACTTTGCATCTTCTAAATTATTAAAAAATCATGAAGATCTTTGAAATATTTAAATCGGGAAAGTCTTTGTGAAATCTTCTCAAATCTTTTGAAACTTCTGAAATATTTTTAGAACTTGAAATTTCAAAAATCTTGAAATTCTCAAATGTTTTGAAATTTTGGAATTTTAAAAATATTTTTAAAGCTTCTAAAACATTAACTCTTTTTTTTAATATTTGGAGAACTTGGAATCTTCTGAAATATTTAAATATCATGAAATCTTTCAAATCTTCTAAAAAATTTTGAAATCTCTGCAATTTTTTAAGTCTTCTGAAATATTATGGAATTTTAAAATCTTTGAATCGGGGAACTATGTATGAAATCTCTTGAAATATTTTGAAATCTTTCTGCAATCTTCTAAAATATTTAAAAATCGTAGAATCTGAAATTTTATGAAATATTTTGCAATATTTCGGTAAATATGTACTATTATATTTTCTTGTCAATTTTATTAATCAACCTGTAATTCTAAATATATTTAAAAAATTAACTTTGTAAAATTCTCAGATTCGGAAACTTTTTTCAATTTGGAAAATTCAAAGTTTCATAAAAAAAGAAAATACTTTATTTTAAAATTTCGCATTTTCAAATAAACATTATTGAAGCGCCCAGTGAATTTGAAATAAAAATGAATTTGAAAGCAACTCAAATGAAGAAAATGAAATATAATTGAATGAAAGGCGTGTGTAATAAATGGACGCACTGCATTTATAAGAAATACAACATTTAGTTTATTTGAGCGCCTCCTAAGCAATAATTCCCTAACAATTTAGAAAGGAGCCTGATATAGCATATAATGCCATTAATGCATGTGCACTGTTCTACGTGTTCGTAAATGTCGGTTCAACTGTAAACTTTATTTCGTTAGATCTCAAGAAAAAAATTACACTTCTTTTAACATCACATTTTGAATTATTAATATTAAAATGATATCAAGTTAAGATTATCTCTATGAATTAAAAATTAGTTAGAATTATTAATACTAATAGTGTACAACCATACATTACTCTCCGGGAGGGGTCGGGCGGGGCAGGGGCAGGGGACAGGGGGGAACAAGTTAGCGGATACATTGCAAATCTTTTTTTTTCAACTAAACTCTTTTTTTCCATATTCTTCTTCTTCTTCTTTCGATTAGGCTCATTTTCCCTCGAATATCATCATCATCACCTTTCTCTCCCTCCCGTTCACACAACAAAAACACATTCAGACTCCTCACAACAACAAAAAATTCCTGCCAAGAAAGCAATGGAACCCCACTTTCATCATCATTTTGTTTCTCACACATCAATCAGTATTTCTAGGAAATCGCGTTACGACGTATCACCGATTCGACTTAAAGTGCAGTATATTACAACTTTCGCCCTAATTACCCCTTAAATCATCCTAGGACGCCTATCTATCTAGTTATTATTACATACGAAACGTCTCGTGTTTTTTTCTTCTGTTTCCTTACAAATTACTACTGTACTTATTGATTCCTCCTCCTCATCATCCTCCTCATCCTTCTCCTCCTCTTCCACGCTGTTGGGAATTATCGTTAAGCTCGAAGAATCACTCTCTCACACTCTCTTTCAAGATCTTTCTCAACAAAATAAACTCTTAACTCGAGCAGCATCGAATGTTATCGTTATCGTTATTCATCATCTTCATATCAGTAATTACACCACAATTGTATATACATATGAGTGTGCACTGTGTGTATACATAATACATGTATATATTCGATTTCAGTAGGAGCGAATAATACCAAGGATATATATGCAATTTCATTTTACCTTCAAAGTACACTGCGCACACAAGCGAACTGACACCGACCATCGAATATATCCATAAATTTTTATTTATTCGCAGCACTGCGGCCACTACGACGAGGAGGCGAGAACGCTGCCACACGATATTATTATTTATTTTTTTACGCGAATCCGAATCCCTCGCTGCATTCGTGTATCGCCTTCAGGAGGTTACTTCGCAGCTTGTCGTATGTTTCGTACACGGGGAGATCCAGCTGGTTGAAACTGAAAATTAAACATTTTTATTTAGGCGTTTCGTTTCTTTTGCGAAAATTTAGCGACATTCATAGCGACTTCGCAGCAAAAAATCAGGGTGGCCCATCCACCTGGAAGAAACTTGCACCGGGATAAAACCGGGATAAAGCCGGAAACGAAATATTACTTTGGGAGATTTCCCGTATTTCATTATTCGTCCGTTTTCTAAGGTTTGAAAGTTTCCAAATAGAAAGCATATAATTTTCAAAGTGTTTAGAATAATTAGATTCTCCGCGTTTTTCAGGTCAACAAGTCAAGTTTTTCCAGGTCTTCTTTTTCATATCAAATATTGAAACAACCGTTTGTTACAGATCTAAAAAAATGAGCCATTTCATTTGAAATCTTTGTGAATTCGTTAAAATCTCTTGAAGTAGGTTTAAATCTTTTTCAATTTTTGTAAAATATTTGAAATCCTTGTGAAATTTTTAGAAATCATTTGACATGTTTAAGAAATCTTCTCCAATTTCTTCAAACCTTTTGAATTAGTTATACATATTTGAAATATTTTGTAAGTCTTTTATATTCGTTTAAAATATTTGAACTAACTGTGTAATATATTCATAAAATCTTTGTGAAATCTTTGGTATTAATTAAAAAAAATTATAAAAATATTTTTAATCATTGTGAAAATTATTAAAAACGTTTTTAATTTGTAAAAAACATCTTGAAATCTTAGTAATCTGAGTTTAAAAATTAAAAAAATGTTTGAAATCTTTTGAAAGTTGTGAAATCTTGGGAGATGCTCGTGATATTTGAAATCTGGTGTGCACACCTTTTTCAAATCTTTAAAATCCTTGCAATCTTTATGAAATGTTCGAAATCTTTGGGAAATTTTTGCGAAAACTTTCTTAAATATTTGTTTGTAAAACCTTTTTTATTCGTTGAAATTATTGACTTATTTAAAAACTTAGTGAAATCTTTTAGAAGCTTCTAAAATGTTTTGAAACCTTTTGAAATCGTTTCAAATCTTTATGAAATTTTTATCTGGAAAATCTTTTGAATCTTTGTAAAATCTTTGAAGTTTGGTGTACGCGCCTTTTACAAATCTTGGAAATTCTTGCAATTTTTACAAAATGTTTTAAATCTTTTGGGAAATTGTTATGAAATCTATTTCAAATCTTTTGAAATATGTTATTGTAAAATATTTTTTATTCGTTGAAATCATTGAATCATTAGAAATGTCTTTCAAATATTTCAGAATATTTTGAAACCTTTTGAAATCTTCCAAATTTCTTAAAACCTTTAAAATCAGGCATCCCGTAACCTTTTTCAAATCTTTGAAATTCTTTAAAATCTTTTGAAAGCTGTTAAAACTTCGTAAAATGTTCTAAATGCTTTTAAATATTTTTAAGCCATTGACATATATTTAAAGCTGTAGTAATGTTTTGTATATGGCCATTGCTCATTCTAATTTTGAAACTATATTAACATTGAAGTTTTCAACTAATAACTTTTATAATTTATAAGTTGAATATCAAAAAAAATGTTTACTTTAAAATTCTATATAAGCGGAGATGACATTAAAATCTTATAGAATTATTATTATAATATTACAGTCTGTTCATTGCAACCTATAACATAATTCGTGAAAAATATTTAAATTACTTTTCTCATTCCAATAAAATAACTGTTTTAAAAGCAAAAAATTTAAAGGTTCTCGTGAAAAACATAAAAAAATTGCCAGGTTCTCAAGGTTAAGAGAAAATGAAAAGGTTGCACTTTAAAGTAAACGAAAACGAATTTTCAACAAAAAAGTTTAATTTTTAAATAAATAGTTTAATCTTCAACCAAATGGTCGAATTTTGAACCCAGAAAGATTGAACTTTAACTAACAAGTTAAATTTTCAAGATAAGTCGCATTTTTTTAATATACAGTTCAATTTCAAACAAAAAGATTCGTTTTCAACCAAGGATGATAAGTTTATTACAGAAAAAGATTAATTTTCTATAAAAAGACGAATTTACTTTTTGGTTGAAAGTTAATTATTTCTTTGTTTAAAATGAACTTTTTTTGCTGAAAAATCAACAATTTGGTTTAAACACGAACAACTTTGTTAAATATTAATGTTTTATCTGTTTTAGTAGTTGAAAATTCGTCGCTTTTGTTTTAAATTATCTATTTATTATTCCAAAATTTTAATCTTTTCTGGCTGAAATATCTACTTTTTTATGAATTCAACTAGATGGTTAAAAAGCATTTTTTTTATTAAAAAATTTACAACCAAAAATATTCCTATTCTACCAAAAAAGATGCCTAATAAAATATTTTAATTTTCAATAACGAAATTAAATTTTCAACAAAATAGTTTAAAATTTTCATTAAAATAAAATATGACTTTTGTACAAAAACAAATATTTACAAAAAAAGAAATTAGTTCAATTTTCAACTACACAGATTTATTTTGAACAATGCAGTTTAACTTTCAGGAAACTGACTTTTAATCTAAAAGATAAATTTCTATTAAATAGAAAACAAAACAATTTTCTTCTGCAAAATTTTTTTTGAAGACAGATCATCTTTGAACCAAATAGATGAACTTTCAACCAAAAAAGATAAATTTGCAACCAAAAAAGATAAATTGTAAACGAAAAATATAATAGTTAATACTTAAACGAAAAAATTTAATTTTGAAATACAAAACAGTTCAATTCGACCATGAACAATGAATGTTAAACAAAATAGATGAATTTTCAAGTCCAAAAGACGAATTTTTCAGAAGACCGTTGAATTTTGAACTAAACAGTAAAATTTTCAAGAAAATAATTAAATTTTCATCAAAACACATTTTTTAACCAAATAGTTGAATTTTTAACTTCCAAACATGTAGTTTTAAGCAAATAATCGAATTTTTAAACAAAAAAGATTAAAATTTAACCGAAAACCAATTGATTGAATTTTCCAAAAAAAGACGACTTTGTTCAGAAGACAGTCGAATTTTCAACCAATAGAGTTGAATTTTCAAAACAAAAGTTAATTTTCAACCATGAAAGAATTAACTCTTAGCCAAGAAAAAACGAGAAGAAGGGGAAGTTTCTTGATAGCAGTTGAAAAAAGAGGAATACTTTTTTTAAAAAGGAGGGAAGGAGTGCGAAGTCTGGACATTATGAATGTCGATATAGAAAATAAGAAATTGAAAAAAATTAAAGGGTGTCTAGCAATTCTTAAAATAAAATTCAAAATACGTTCCAGGTTTATCATGTCAAGAAATGAAGGTTTTCCAGGTCTCCATTATTGTATATTAAATCATACTTAAATATTAATTTTGAACAAACAAAACAAAAAATTAACAAAATAGTTATTTTGTTAAACAAAGAGATTCAATTTTAACTAAAATAATGAATTTGCAAACAAATAGTTGATTTTTACACAAAGCGATGAATTTTCAACGGAAATAATGAATCTTTAACCAATAAAATGAATTTTTAAGAAAGTGGTTCCACCATCAACTAAGTATTGTTGAATTTTCAATCAAAAAAGATTAATTCTTAAAGAATAATTTAATAGTCAAAATTTCAAGCAAAGAAGATTTTTTTGTAATAAAAAAGAACTGAATTCAACAAAAAAGGACGCATTTTCAACGAAAAATATAACAATTAAATTTTCAGTGAAAAAAAACTAATTTAAGAGAAAAAGTAACGAATTTCCAGCAAAGTAGTTAACTCCATTAAAGCTACTCGCACAAATAAAAAAATATTGTTACTTAATTTTTATGTTGAAATTTAACACAATAAAAATTACGTTCTCGAAAAAAATATCCTGACTTTAAAAAAAAATCCTGACATTTCCAGGTATATAAAAATTGCCTGGCAATTCCAGGTTTTCCAGGAGAGAAGACACCCTGCTTTTTTTAGCAATTAATAAAATAATAAATAAAATAATAAAGAAAATGGAAGGTTCTTATAAAAATTTTCTAGAGATTTGTAGCTTTTCGAGGTAAAAAAAGAAGATTTCCAGGTTTTCAAGATTGCTAGACACCTTCAATAAAAGAAAAGTAAGAGAAAATTGCCAAAATTGGAAAGAGTAGACAGGCTTTGAAGCATAGAAATATCAAATTTAAAATTACCAAGTGTGAGCCGATGGTAATCTGTCGGTTGACCGATCATCTCTGTGGATTTGGAACTTTTGTACGCCGTTCATTCCCTCTAGTGCACCGAAGCCTTGTAGAGGAACCTTGGACGTACCCGTAACGAATTGCAAGAATTTCGCTCTGTCCGCTTGATCGAATCCTCGCAATGCACGCCAGAACCACTGGATCTAAAATAAACAATCAAATATAAATTAAATCTCTACCAGATATCACAGAAAAAAAACTCGAAAAAGGGGAAATTTTAACATTTTCCACGAAAAACGGGGAAAATATAGATTAAACATTTATTTTTGTATGCAGAAAAAATCTTTTTTTCAATCATTGTGAATTTTTTTTAGCAATTCTGCCATTAAATAATTTATTATGTTTTACTGAATGTACTTGATTGGAAATCCATTAACGAAGATATAAAAAGTTCCAAAAAAATAAAACATCTTAAATAAACGATATTTTATAAATCGTGCTCATAATCAAGGATATTTTCTTTTTTATATAATCAAATATTTCTTTGCTGGCTGCAAAAGCACGGGCGCGAAGCGCGTTCGCCTCCGCGGATTTTTATTTTCTAACGTTAAAAACACAAATTATTTTAAAATTAAAGCTAACAAATTATTATATACAAAAAGTTCTACGAATTTTCGAAAGAAATTTTCTTGAAATTCTTTAGAATCCTTTAATGCCTTTAAAACCTTTTCAAAACGTTCATATTCCTTCATATCCCTTTAAATCCCCAGAAACAAATTAACAAATTTAACTGTTTATTTAGTAATTCTTTATTTAGTTTTAATTAATAGAAAACCGATTTTTCCTTTCATTATTCCTGAACAAAATTTTTTTTATTAATTTTTACACTTTTTACACTATACAGTTGATTTAGTTAGAAATAAGTCAATTTAAAAAAAAGTTAAATAAATTATAGATTATTATGTAAGTCAAACTAATTATTAAAAACATTACACATGTTTTATGTTAGTCTTTTTCTCTAACAATACAAATTTTAATATAAAATCATAAAGTTTTGAAGAAAGCTTACAACTTTCAAATAAAATTATGTTGCATTAGCGTTTTTTTAACAGGAAATTGATTATTTTAAACAAAAATAATTAGATTTCATATAAAAGTTACAATTTCGAACAATTTTAGGTTACGTTAACCGAATATCCTTTTCACGGGAAATTGCTATTTTTAATAAAAGAAAATGGTTAGATTTCAAATACAACATTTTTGAACAACTTTAGTTTTCCAGTTATGTTAGCTTTTTTGTCGGAAAATGTCATTTTTGAAGAAAAAAATATTAGATTAACAAAGTCGCTTTACGCCCAAAAATTGCTGTTTTAGAACCAAAATAATAATGACTTGAACAATATTTACAATTTTTAAACAATATCAGGAATCACACCGCAAGAGCTCAAAAAAGGGCCATTTTTTACGAAAAAGGTAAAAATTAAATATTTATTTTTAAACACAGAAAAAAGAAACAGTCTTTTAACAAAAAATTGTATAGTTCTATAAAAAATGTTTAACGAAGTCTCTTCAAATTCTTTGGAATATTTTTAAATAACTGAAAATCTTTAAAATCCTTGAAAAGAACTTTAATTTATTCCCTAAAGTTCTCTCGAAATTAGCTAAAATCCATTAAAATGTGCAGAAATCATTTGAAATTCCATAAATATAAATTAAAGTTATTTTGTTTATCCTTTAAAGAAAATGCACGCGCGATACGTTGCCAAAAAATCATTCTTTTGTAATTATAATATTTTCATGGATGCCAATATGTTTTACTGAAAGACTTTACCCTGAGAGTTTTCAAATTAGGTCCTCAAGGATAAAACAATATAAAATAATTTTATTTTTTTATAAAATACACCATTTTTGTTTTATTTTAGTCTCAGAGAAAAGCTTAGGTTTCTTCATTTAAAAAAAAGTAAGAAAAAAGGTCTGTTTAAGTTTGAATAAATATTCATATTAGTAAAATATTATATAAGGAATGTGTATTGAAAAAAAAACTATTACCTGCTTCATCTGTTAGAAAAAATTATTTGTTCTACTTTCAAAAAGTGTTAGAAACTCAAAAATTTTAATTTTCATAGATAAAATTACGATTGCAACTTAAAATCAGAAAATTAAAATAATTAAAATAGGTAAAGATTTCAAAGATTGACAATTTTCGAAAAATTATAGTTAATGTTAACATTTTTCACGTGAAACTGTTGTTTTTAAACCCAGAAAATATTTTCATGGCCAAATTACGCTTACAGTTTCAAATCATAAAATTTAAATTAAAAAAATGTATAAATCGATATAGAGTTCAAGGAAGATTTGACATCTTAAAGAAATGTTAGTTTTTTTAAATCGAAAATTAGACTTCGTAAGTAAAATTTACAATTTTCAACAATTTTAATTTAAACATAAGATATAAGTTTTTATCAATTCTAAAAAATATTGTCCTTGATTTTATTTTCTATAGTTTTAGATATTAGATGTTATAAAATACAAAAAAATTGTATCAATATTAATTATACATTTTAATTAAACATCTGGCCGATAGTAAATAAAAACACAAAAATGTTCATGCATATTAAAAAAGTGAAACCTTACCTGTAGAGACGTTGGATTGTATTTGTGATATTCTGTGTTGGACTTCAAGTCTTCGATGTCTACATTGGGCAAGCCACTTATCAGGAGCTCAAGTTCCTGTTCGTTAAAGATGGAAATCAGTCTCTTAGGGATGATGTCGTAGAAACCTTCCAGGAAGGCGTTGAGTCTGTAAACATTAAAAATAAAAATAAAATATCCTGCTTTCCACATTTTAACATTTTCTGCAGTTATATCAGGGTGGCGATTATGCGGACGTATTTAGATTCCCGCTCATTTCCCGGTCAACTTTTGCAATTTATAAATTTTCCACTAAAAAATATCACTTTTTACAGCAAAAAAATGGAATAGTTAAATTTTCAAGTTGAAAAAATTAATTTTCAACCAAAAAGATGATTTTTTAAACAAGATGATTAATTTTTAATTACAAAAATATATATTTTCTACCAAAGAATACAATTTTTTAACTGAATACATGAATGTTTAATTAAATAAGATAATTTTTCAATGAAATAGTTGAATTTTTAACTGAAAAAATTTGTTTACCCAAAAATGGAATAGTAGAATTTTTTGTTAAAAAAATTAATTTTTAACCAAGCCGATGAATTTTTAACTACAACTACGGAATTTTCAATTTAGTTTAGACAATTGCTTTCAACAAAGAAAACTAACTTTAAAAAAAATAGTTACATTAAAAAAAGTGATACATTTTCAAATAAAAGAAAAAAATTATTTTTCAACCAAAAATTGAATAATTAAATTTTTCATTCAAAAATCATTTTTCAACCAGAGATGAATTTTTAACTAAAATTATGAAATATTCGAATGGAATAATAGCTACATTTACAGTTTAAAGAAAAACATGCTTTTCAACCAAAAAATATCCAAAGAAAAAATAAGTTTTCAATGAAACAGGTGTTTCCTTCAACGAAAGAATTGTGTTTTTTATTAAAACTATGAATTTTCAACAAATTAATTTTTAACAAAAGAGTTTAACTTTCAAACAAATAATTTTGTTTACAATATAAAAGATGCATATTGAACTAAAATGACAAATATTTAACTGGAATACTTTATTTTTTAACCGAAAAGACGAACATTTAAATTTTTGACCCAGAAAAGATTAATTCTCAACTAAAAATGGAAGTTAAATAGTCAGTTAAAGAAATTAATTTTCAACCAAACTGATTAATTTTAAGCTAAAATGATGAATCTTTAACTTGAATAGTTGACTTTATGCTAAAAAGATTAATTTTCAACCATAACGATTACATTTCAACCAAAAAAATGTTCACCAAAAAAGATAAGTGATTTTCAACAAAGTTATAGATTCAAACACAGGTGAATTTTTAATTTAAAAAATGATGAATCTTCAACCAACAAAAAAATACGTAACAATGTAAAAAAATTTTTGTTATATAATTCAGAAATATGTCTTCTTTGAAATACTACTTCTACTCAAAAAACTACTTGAAGTACATTCTTTATCTGAAATTTAAAATACGAATTATGACTTGGAAGAGGGATTTTTTAAAATTTCTTTCTTCTAAATTCGAATTATAATTCTGTTTAAAAATTCCCTGTTCCAAGTGAAATTATATTTCTTGACTGAAACTCTGCACTGAAATACGAACGATAATCATTTTCGCAAATTTTCTGTTCCACGCCGGATAAATTGACGAAGATAACTAAAATAATGAAAACTTGAGTTTTCAACGATCATAAGTAAAAATCCCGATTTTTAAATTAAAATCCCAATCATTTCCCGGTCAATAAAATTCCCAGTCATTTTCCGGTTAATTCGCAACCCTGTATGTGTTCATAACAACTAAAAATACTCACTGTTTTCGAATTGCCCCAGTCATTTTCATTTGGCAAACGAGACGAATGTATTCGAGCTTCGTTTCTTCTGAGACAATGATATTTCGGCCATTAGGAATCAGATCTCGTACATCATTCACTCCAAATTCATTCACCTGAAAAAGAACCATTGGTCAAGCAATCATTTCGATAAAAGATGAAATACTAAAAAATGCTTTAAAGGAATATAAAATATCATTTAACAGGGTGTTTGCTCAAGTCGTGAAAAATATCCTTATCAGTTCCAGGTATTTCTATATTTTTCCACGTATTTTCCTCGCAAAATTGTATTCTTGGTTTGAAATTTCAATAGAATCGTAGAAAATTCAACTCTATCGTTGCAAATGAACTTTAATGGAATTCATATATTCTTGCACGATATACGTGTTTTTGGATGGAAATTGCAATAGTTTGAGTAGAAATATTCAAATATTTGGTCGTAAATTTTGTTGGAAAATCATATATTCGGGTTAAGAATTCAACAGTATCGTAAACAATTCAATAATTTGGTTGTAGATTAACTTTTTTAAATCATTTTTTTTTTGTAAGAATTAATATTTTCGGTTGGAAAATTCGTCTTTTTGGTTTAAAAATTCTTATCTGTTCAAAATTAATATACTCTGGAATAAATTAAACTGTTTTGTAGAATATATTCGTTTTTTTAGCTTACAATTTTAACCGTTTGTTGGAAAAGAAACTTTTTTTGTTGAAAATTCAACTGTTTTGTAGAAAACTTATCTTTTTGGCTTGAAAATTAAACTACTTTTATTTATTTAAAAATTCATCTCTTAGTAGAAATTTACTCTGTTTTGCTTAAGCATTAAACATTTTGTAAACTATAATCGCATTTTTGGCTTAAAATTTTAACAGTTTGTTAAAAAAATATATTTCGTGTAAAATAAACGTTTTATGGAAAAACCATATTTTCAGGTTAAAAATTCAACTCTTTTGTTCAACATTTGTCATTTTGGTTCAACATTCATCTCTTAAGATATAAATTTTATACTTTTTTATTAAAAATACAACTGTGTGGTAAAAAACAAATCTTTTTTGGCTGAGAATCCAAATATTTCGTAGGAAATTATTTGTCTATTTGGTTGAAAATGAACTTTATTGTTTAAAATTCACAAATTCGGATTAAAGATCCAACTGCTTAATAGAATATACATCTTTTAGTTTGGAAATCTTTATAGTTTGAGCAGAAATATTCAACTATTTGATAGAAAATTCAACTATTTGGTTGAAAAGTAACTTTTTGTTGAATATCATGTAATCGGATTAATAATTCAACAGTTTGATAAAAAAAATCAATACTTTGGTTGTAAATTAACTTTTCTCTTGACAAATAACTTTTTCTGTGAGAATTCATATTTTCGGTTTGAATTTCGTCTTTTTGGATCAAAAATCCCTATTTGTTGAAGATAATATACTCTGGTATGAATTAAAATGTTTTATTGATTATATTTATCTTGAAGGCTTGGAATTTTAACATTTTATTTAAAAACTTACTTTTCTCTTGAAAATTCAATTGTTTTTAATAAAAAAATGTATTTGGCTTGAAAATTAGGCTCCTTTGTTGAAAATTCGCTTCTTTGGTTTAAAAATGCGTGAGTTTTTGGTAGGAATTTAATATTTTTAATTGAGTATTAAACTGTTTTTTAGAGTATATTCGTCTTTTTGGTTTGAAATTTTAACAGCTTAATAGAAAAATGTCGCTATTTCAGTTCAACAAATTCAACTGTTTGATAGAAAATTAATCTATTTTGGTTAATGATTCAACTATTGTATCAAAAATGAACCTACTTGTTAAAAATTCATATATTTCGGAATAAATTTTACTTTTTTGTATAGATTTGGTCTTTTTGGTTCGAATATAAAACTCTTGTTGAAAATTAGTATTTTTTGTTTAAAAATTCATCTGTTTTGTTAAAAATTTGATCTTCTTTTGCTAAGAATTTAATTATTTTGTAGAAAATTGGCTCATTTGATTGAGAATTCAACTATTTTGTAAACTGTATTCTTTCTTATGGCTTGAAAAATTAAAATTTTGGTATAAAAATTAAACAGCTTGGTTCAAAATTCAACTGCTTAGTTGAAAATTAACTTATTTGTTCAAAAATCAACTGTTTTGTTGAAAATAAGTCCTTTTAGTTTGAAAATTCATCTCAGGTGAAGATTCAAGTATTTTATACACAATTGTTCAAAAATTCAACGGTTTCGTAGAAATTTTAATTATTTTATTGAAAAATTAACTGTTTCTAATTTCTTAAAAATTTATCTTTTTTATTTCAACATTCAACTATTTGGTTTAAAATTTATGTATTGTTGTAAAAATTAGTATAAAGTTTTGGTAAAAATTGAACTGTTTAATTGAAAAGTAATTTGTTTTCAATGTACAAATAACATTTGAATACTTATTATATAATTTTAAGAGCTATTTAGAAGTTTGGAAAAGATTCAAAATTAATTAAAAACTTGAAATGATATTAAATAATTTAAACAAAGTGTGTGTTGCGTCAAAATTTGGTTATTCATACTGAAATTTCGGTGCAAATCGCCACAATCTAATTTAAAACAAAATGTAGATTTTTACTAAATTTCAAACAAAAAATTTAAAAGTTTTTCAAGAATTGTGAAAGACATCAAAAGAAGAAAAACATTTTCTTAAGATTCCTAGGAAAACTAAAAATGGTTTTCCAGTTTGAAAAATTATTTTAAGAGGATATTTGAACAGATTTGAAGATATTTTTTTCGAATTTTGCCTACTATTTTTGGAAAATCATACAAATTTTAAAAAAAATTCCTAAACATCTTCCACATTCTTTTTGGCAAATTTGTAAATCTTTAAAAACCCTTTTAAAGTATTCTCTTAAAATAATTTTTCAGAATGAAAAATCAATTTCAATTTTCCTAGGAATCTTAAGAAATTTTTCTCTTCTTTTGAAGCCCTTCACAATAATTAAAAAAGCTTCTACATTTTTTATTTGAATTCTGCAAAAAAATCTACATTTTGTTTTATATCAAGCTGTTGCTATTTGTACCGAAATTTCGGTACAAATAGCCGAATTTTGTCTGTACACACACTTCGTTTAAATGATTAAACATCTTTTCAAGTTTTCAATTAATTTGGAATCTTTACAAAACTTCTTAATACCTCTTAATATTACTCGAATTTTTTCTATAAATAGTAAGTGTTTAATTCATATTTATCCATCAAAATTCAACAATTTCACTTACAAATTAAACATTATTTGAATACAATAATTGCAATTTTAATATTCAAAGTTCAAAAGATCTTTGAAATTTAAACGATACCCGGCTTTCTATGTCAAATAATTCACTTTCAGATATTTTACTTTTCAATATTTTGTTTCACTTTACTCGTGTTAAATAAACAGTCAAATATTGATAAATATTAAATAATTATCATTTGTCCTAATTAAAAAATGTAAAATCGAATGAGTTACAAATTTAATATTTTAGACTGAAACAGTATTTTTAATTTAATGAAAGCCTTTAATTGCGAATTTATAAATATGAAGTGATTTTTAAGTCGAAAATAGTTTATAAAGTTTACATCAGACGTTTACATTTTTTAATTACCAAGACTTTCAAATTGAAACCGTTTAACTTTTAACATTAAAATATGGAAATTCTGAGCTTTTCAATGGATTTACAATCGTTTAGACAAATCAATTATTATTCGATTTTTAATACTTAAAGTAGAGATCGAATAAAAAAATATTTATTCATAACAGGTGATAAAATGCAAAAGTATTTTATCCAAAATTTTCAACTTCAAACGCTTTAAATTATTTAAGTTTTAAATCTTTAAAACAGCATTTTAAAATTCTTTTAATTAAAAATGTACGCTTCAAAATTAAAATTTTAAATGCAAAACTGTTTAGGTAAAAGATTTCGAATTACGCATTGTAAACTAAATAATAGCATAATTAAAGAAGGTAACAATTCATATTTTTCTTCTAAAAATT
This sequence comes from Druon quercuslanigerum, assembly GCA_010014905.2. Lineage (NCBI taxonomy): Eukaryota > Metazoa > Arthropoda > Insecta > Hymenoptera > Cynipidae > Druon > Druon quercuslanigerum. Next base: position 499,727 of record JAAAKG020000031.1, read on the forward strand.
GGTAAAATTTTCGGTAAAAAAGTAAATTCACTAATGCCACATCCCGGTTTTTCCGGTTTAAAACAACTCCGTGACAATTCCAAGTTTTCCAGGTAAGTAAACACCCTGTTTAAATAATAAATTGATAAAAATCGAGTACATACTTCAGCTGAGAATGTCAGTTCGTATCCCAATTCCGAGATATTGTGCTCAGTTAGGTACACGAGGCCTTTGTAGAAACTGTAGTCTTCGCTCTCCATATCAGTGTGTTTAACGAGGATGCCTAGGATGTGTTTGTAGAAGCTACGAGTGAAGTAGCACTCGAGCAATTTGTTGTCATAAATTGCCTTTGCTGTAGCAAGAAACAAGTTATTTAAAAAATAGCATCCCTTCTTCCAATCTTGCAAATACAAAATCCACTGTTCGAAAACTTACCTATCACTCTTCCAACGAATTTGTAGTAACATAAATGATTGGGATTGCAGTGGGAGGATGAGTTGATCATATATGTGACACGATCTCCTGGACTAACGGTGAAAAGCGCGTACATTGGATTAAAGATTTCCCTCGAAATTATCACGTACCACTCTCTCAACAAACCTCCTGCATCCTGACCCTCTTCGCCTGAATAATAATATTTTTTTTTTAAATCAGTAAGTTGACATCAATTTAAATCCTGTAGAATAAATTTAGACTTGGTCTCTTTCAAGAAATTCTAAATAATGTCAATAGTAGCATAAATTTTGAATAGCAGCAAAAATTTTCCTGCAATTTGTAAATACTAAATCGAGGGATTGAATAGCTTTGCAATATGGCGTGCAGGGTATCCAGCGATTTTTAGGAACTAAATTCAAGGTCTTTTTTCAGGTTTTCCTGGTCGAGAAATTAAGTTTTTCCAGGTCTCCTTTTTTACATCAAATAATCAAACAACCACTTGTTATACTTGTAAAAGATAAGACATTCCATTTTTTATTGGCCAACAATTTCCAAAGAGAGCAGAATCACGAACAAACTAATTTTGAATATTTTTTGAATATTTTTAAATCTATGTAAAGTATTTGAAATCTTTGAAAACCATAAAATCTTTAAAATTATTTTTAAAATATTTGCAAAATCTAGAAATTTCTGTGAAATCTTTGTAAAATCTTTTAAACCCTGAAAACCTTTGCATTTTGTTTGAAAGCTTAAGGAATCTTTGTGAAACCTTTTTTTAATCTTTGTGAAATCCTTGGCCTGCGTTTGATATTATTGAAATCTTTTGAAATATTCTCAAATTTATTGAAAACTTTTAAAATTGTTGAAATTTTTTTGATCCTCGAAAGCTATTGTAATTTTTTAAATTCTCAAAATCTTTTGAAAATTTTTAAATTGTCGAAATCCTTTGAAATCCTTATGAATTCATTAAAATAATTGTTAAATATTTTTGAAATTTCTTGTATTCGTTTGAAATCATTGAAAGATATGAAATCTGCGAAAAATTTTTGAAATATTCTACAAAAAATTTTAATTATTCAGAATCTTTTTAAATATTAGGGAAATGTTTTGTATTTATTTAAAACCATTAAAATATTAAAAATCTTTTTGAAATCTTTAAAAAGCCTTCTAAAAATGTTCAAGTCGTTTCAAACGTTTCAAGACATTCTGAAAGTTTTAAAATCTTTGTGAAACCTTTTGATATCGTTTTAAAGCTTTGAAATATTTCAAAATCTTTGAATTTTGGTGTAGTGTACCTTTTTTTAAATCTTTGAAATTCTTGTGTTCTTTTGAAATTTGTATGAAATCTTTAAAAATTTGGGTAAAATCTTTGAAATCGTTGTCAAATGCTTTGAAATGTTTCAAACTGTTTAAGAAATCTTTCTTTAATCTTTGTGAAATCCTTGGCCTTCGTTCGATATTATCAAAATCTTTTTAAATCTTCTGAAATTTATTGAAGCCTTTAAAAATTATTTAAAACCTTGGAAATGTTTTGAAATTTTTTTATTCTCGAAATCTTTTGTAATTTTTTTTTTTTGAAATCTTTAAAAATTAAAATCCTTTGAAATCCGTATGAATTCTTTGAAATAATTGTGAAATCTTTCTGAAAACTTTTAAAATCATAAAAATATTTTAAATCTTTGTGAAACCTTTTGATATCGTTTTACAGCTTTGAAATGTTTCAAAATCTTTTAAATCTGGTGTAGTGTAACTTTTATAATATCTTTGAAATTCTTTTATTCTTTTGAAATTTATATGTATTCTTTGAAATATTTGTGACATCTTTGGTCTTCATTTGAAATCATTCAAAGATTTCAAATCTTTTGTAATCTTTTAAATTTTGATAAAATCTTTGAAATCGTTGTGAAATGTTTTGAAATATTTCAAAATGTTTATGAAGTCTTTGAAATATTTGTGAAATCTTTCTTTAATCTTTTTTTTATAAAATATCTTGTGTTCGTTTGAGTATTTGAAATGTTTTGAAATCTTCTGAAATTTTATGAAACCTTTTGAAATCGTTTAAAACCCTTTGAAATGTTCTAACATCTTTAATATCTTAAATTTTTTTTAATTCTTGAAATCTTTTGAAACCTTAATAAATTCTTTGAAATATTTCTAAAATCTTGTGTATTCATTTGAAATAATTAGAATATTTAAAATATTTTTAAATGTTTTAAAATTTTGGTAAATTCTTTGAAATACTTGAAAGATTTGTGAAACGTTTTGAAATATTTTTAAATCTTTATGAAATCTTTGAATTATTTGTGAAATCTTTCTCTGATATTTAATTATGAAATCTTGTATGTTCGTTTGAAATAACTGTTACAAAAGCAAACAAAAAATAAATAAAATTCAAGATTCTCGTGAAAAAATAAAGATTTCCAGGTTTTAAAAGTTTTATAAAAAATCAAGGAGAATTCAAGGTTTTCATGCTGGCTGGACACCCTGGGTATACAATATACATCTCCCAGAAAATCCCGTAAAATCTTACTATTTTTTTTTGAAATCCTATTAATCCCTTAAAAATAGTGATTCCCCATTTCCCGGTTTGCAAACATTTTTCCATTTGAAGTAACAAAAAATAAACTACGAATTAAAGCACTCAAAGAAGGAAGGTACTAACACTTTTTAATGGAACAATCTTAAGTGGAATGCAGATAAACTGCAATCATTTGGCTAAATCAATTACTGTTCACTTTTTAATACTTAAAGTACCGATCTATGTTAAAAATATTTTATTTATTATATCTACAGCTGATAAAATAAAAATGGGGTTTAATAAAAAAAATGTTAACTTCAAACACTTTTACTTTTTACTTGTTTAAGTCTTCAGGACTGCATTTTAAAATTCTTTAAATTGGAAATCTACGCTTAAAAATAAAAATGTGCAATGGAAAATTTTTCAAGTAAAAGATCTTTCAATAACATATTGTGAACTGAATAATATCATAACTGAACAATACAATTAACTAATTACTTTCAAAAACTGTTAAAATCGAACATGGACTGTCATTTCCTAGTTTTTCCCGGACAGAGATTGAACTGAAAAAGGAATTTTACCTTCGAAGACGATGTAGAAACGATTCTTCCATTCGTCGGCATTTCGGCGATGGAGTTCCCTAAAGGAGTCTTCAAAGACGTGGCTTCTGCGTACGTGAACAGCCAACTCCTCGCGACGAATACCTTCATCCATTCTTTCCAATTCTGTTCTGAAGTACCGCCTCTTAACATCAAAGTCCAAAACTCTCGTATGGTCCACCAACACGGAGAAAGGTCCATCTGCTAAGTGAGTAGTAGTTTGCCGAAGAATTTGGTTCAACACAGTCCTGTGCGTTTCTAAAATAAAAACAAAAATTGACATTATAATTTATAATCTCATGTTAAAAACTTTGAATCGTATTTGTATTGCAAGCCTCGCATTGGGATAAAATATAAGGGGCGCCAAAGGATACTTTTTTTCAAGCTCACGGGGTACTTTTTTGCACTCAAAGGGCAAAAAAATCAGGAAAAACTGCAGGGTAACCGTTTTAATCGAAGAAAAAGATTCCAGGTCATTTTCCGGTCAATAAAATTTTTAAATCTAACTCTATTCTAAACAGTAAAAGTATGAGTAATATAAACTGAAGAACAAAATGAAGCATTTAAAGTGGAACTATTGAATTTTAAACTTTTCAAATTGAAGTTTAAAAGTTTTCAAATTCAAAAATTTTCTATTCAATTAATCAATAATTTAAACGTATAAACTGAAAGGTTCTAACACTTTTCAAATAAATAATCTTAAGTTTAATGATTTTAAACTGCAAAATTCAGAATTTTTGACATTCATTAATTATAGAGTTCAAAGATTTAGATTAAGTTTCAAAAATATAAATCCACGTTAAAAGTTTCAATACGAGAAACAGCACAAATTAAAAAACTTACATTTTTCAACTAAAAAATTCTTAAATTAGAAGTTCAATTATTTTCATGTAACATAATTCAAGCTTGCTTGAAACGTTCAAAAATTTTATTTCAAAATCTTGAGAAATCTAGAACTTATTACTTCGAAATAACTTTTAAAATGAATTGAATTTGTCCTGCAACTTCTAGAAAATCCTGCGAATTTAAATAAATTTCCTTAAAATTTGGATTTATGAATAACAATTGAACACTTATTATTTGTATAAAAAATTAGAGTAATTTTAAGAGATATTTAAAAGTTTTAAAAACATTCAAAATTAATTTAGAACTTGAAATAATTTTAAATACTCTAAACGAAGTGTGTGTACCGACGAAATTCGGATATTCGTACCGAAATTTCGATGCAAATGCCCACAACCTAATTTAAAACAAAATAAAAATGTAGAAAACAAAATGTAGATATTTACAGATTTCAAACAAAAAATTAAGAAGCTTTTTAAGAATTGCGAAAGGCTCCAAACGATAAAAACGAATAAAAACATTTTCTTAAAACTCCTAGGAAAATTGAAAATGATTTTTTATTTTGAAAAATGATTTGAACAGAATATTTAAAAAGATTTAAAAAGATTTCCAAAATTGTCAACAAAGACTCTGGAAGATTTAAAGGTTTTTTTTTTGTTTTAACTTGGATGAGTTACTAAAAATTGTCGGAAAAATTCTATTCATTTTAAAATATGTTTAGAAAGTCTGAAAAGAATTGAACACACTTTTTTTAAATTACTTAATATCATTTCAAGTTTTAAAAATAATTTTGCATCTTTTCAAAACTTATAAATATCTCTTAAAATTATTCAAATTTTTTTACAAATAATAAGTGTTCAATTATTATTTATACATAAAAATTCAACAATTTTACTTAAAGATTAAGCAATGTTTAAATAGAACAATAAAAACTCTAATGTTAAAATTCATAAAGCATTTCGAAATTTTAACAATTCAAAGCTTTCTATGTCAAAGGATTAAGTTTCAAATTGTTTAATTTTAAATGTTTAGCTTTAATTTACTCGTCTTAAATTAACAGTGAAATGTTGCTAAATATTAAATAATTATTCTTTATCTTAATGAAAAAAATTTGAAATTAAATGGGATAAAAAATGAATAATAATTAGGCTGGCACTATACTTTTTAATTCAATAAAACCTTTTAATTACGAATATATTATTAATAAGTTATTTTTAAGTTGAAAATAGATTATCAAGATTCAATCGAACTTTTATATTTTTTTAAATGTATTGGAACAGTTACAATCTGGAAATTCTCAAACTTTGAACAGACTTAAAATCATTACATAAAATAAATTATTGTTGAGTTTTAAATACCTAATGTACAGATCCAATTTAAAAAGCATTAATTTATATTTACAGTTAGTAAAAAAACTGTTTTTTATCAAAAATTTTCAACTTTAAACGCTTTTAATTTTTAATTGTATAAGTCTTTAAAACTCCAGTTTAAAGTTCTATAAATTAGAAATATAAACTTAAAATGAAAAATCTAAAATGGAGAATTTTTTAAATAAAAGATTTTCGAATTACTCATTGTAAACTGTATGATATCATAATTGAAAAATATATCAATGCAACTAATTATTTTTTAAAACTGTTAAAATCGAACTTGGACATCATTTCACGGTCCACCGGTCACCTGGAACTCATAAGATTTTTAAATTCAAGTTAAATTTAAAAGAATTCAAATTAATTGAAAACAATGCGTTTAGAAAAATTAAACGGAATTAAAAAGTGTATAAGAATTCAAGAAAATTAAAAAAATTAAATAGAATTCCAAAAAAATTGACAGAATGCAGGGTAAATAAATTAGAATTAAGGATGCATCCCTAACAATATTTTTTCAAATATCTTTAAATAATTGAAAACCTACTTATTTTTTAATAAAAAAAGTGACTTATGACAACAACAAAATTCTAATAAATTCCAAAAAAATTTTCAATCAAAGAAATGCATTTAGTTCTCTTGAAAATATCGTGAAATCTTTTAAAATATCATAAAATATTTAAAATCTTTTGATGTCTTTTGAAATCCCTTGAAACTTTGTAAAGTTTCTAAAAATGCCTAGGAATCTTTGACAATAACCTCAAATATTTTAAATCCTTTAACATCCCATTAAATTACTGAAATCAATACAAAAAAATGTTGTAATCTTATAAAATAACCTAAAATATTAAAAAGCCTGTAAAATATTTGAATTTTTTAAGCTCTTAAAAATGCCAAAGATAAATTAAATAAAAACTTTTAAATATTCAAAAAAATACATTGAGTTAAGTAGAATTAAGTAAATTCATAAGAATTCAAGTGAATTAAAAAAATTCAAAAGAATTCCAGAGATTTTAAAATAAGTCAGAAGAAATGAATAGGAATTGAGTGCGAATCCTGTCAAATTTTACTAAATCTGGCAATATTACCTGAAATCCTGACAAATTTATTAAAATACATTGAGAGCATTTAATCATTAAAATCATCAGAAACCTTATAAAATTACGTAAAATATGTTAAAATATCATTTAACCATATTGTTCCTGTAAAATCGTTCCTTATCACCCGAAAGTTTAGAAAATTGTTTATCCTAAAATATTTCAAACACTTTGAAATACATTCAAGTTATTCAAATCAATAAAAAATTCTTTGAAGTCTTAACGAAATTCTTAAAATATTTCAAACCCTTGGAAATACTACAAAAAAACCCACTTCTCGTAAATAAATTCTTTGAAGTAGACCAGCATGGGGGAATGGAAATAGGTAAGCCTCCAAAAAGGTGCGTCTTGAAATAGACAACAGCCTACTTTACTTCTCTTAGAAATTCTGATTTGCTACTTTTTCTCTTAAAAATGTCTAACTTTTGGAAGCATTCATCATCTAAAAAGTTTTTTTAAAGTTCCATTATGGCCTGCACATAGGGTATCTTAGGAAAAAAATTTAAGGCCTTTTCAAGGTTTTCCAGGTCAATAAATCAAGTTTTACCAAGTCTCTTTTTTTACATCAAATAATCAAATAACCGTTTGCTCTACATGTAAAATATGAGAAATTTCATTTTTATCCGCCATTAATTTCCAAAGAAAGCAGAATTATAAATAAAATCTTTTTTTTTATTTTTTGCGAACATAAGTCGTCTTTGTGAAATTTTTGGTAATATTTTAAAACCTTTGTAAAGCCTTTGGAATCCCTGAAATTTTTTAAATCTTCATGAAATCTTTAAAAATTATTATGGACACTTAAAAATATTTTTGAAATCTTTGTGAAAACATTTGAAATCTTCCAAAAAAATTTGAAAATATAAAAAAAATTTAACCGTTTTGAAATTTTTGAAATCTAGTGTATACCCTTTTTGAAATCTTTGAAATACTTGTATTCTTTTGACATCTTTATGAAATTTTTATAAAATATTTGTTGAAATCTTAAAGTTTTTAAATTTGAGTGAAACGTTTCAGGCCTTTGTGAAATCTTTTAAAATCTTCTAAAAAAATTGAAATCGTTTCAAATCTTTGAAAGTCTTATATTCTTTTGAAAACTTTCAACTTTGAGTAAAATCTTTGTAATCCTTGAAATCTTTCTTTAATCTTTGTTTGAGAAATCTTCTGTGTGAAATCCTTTAAATTTTTATTAAATATTTGAAAACGTTGGGATATTTGTGTGAAATCTCTTAAGTCTAGTGTAAACGCCTTTTTTTGAATATTTGAAATCTTGAAATATTTTGAAATACTTGGAACATTTTAAAATCATTTAAAATCTATGAAATGGTTTGAAATCTTTGAAATCTAGTGTATTGTACTAGTTTTAAAATCTTTTAAATCCTTAACATTTTTAAAGTTCGAAAATCTTTGTGAAATCTTTTAAACCTAGTTATTTTGAGAAATATTTTGAAATCTTCAGAATGATTGCGTAAACTGTTGAAATCTGATGCATAGTCAAAAACCGCTTAGTCAACTACTTGAAAAACGCCGTTGTATATGCACGATTCATTCTAATTTTTATAATTTGTAAGTTGAATATCACAAAAAATGTATCCTTTAGCATTTTATATTAGCGGAGACGAAATTAAAAAATTATAGAATTATTCATAATATTAGAGTATGTTCATTTTAATCCATTAAATAATTAGTAAAATCTACAAAAATTATCCTGAAATCTTTTTATTCTGTAATGAACAAAAGATAAATTATATCTTGATAAATAAAAAACCTTCCAGTAGCAAGATTTATTCTAAAAAAATTCAAGGAGAATTCCGGGTTTTCAGTGTCGCTAGACACCCTGCTTTAGGGACCTAAACTGAATATAGTGTACAATAGGGGATGCTGGGATCGATCTTTGAGGCCTGATATTGATTCAAGAACTTACCGGCGAATTTAAGGAACTTAAGTTGGTCAGGGGGTAAAGTCTTTTGTGGTGCTGGTGTCAAATCCCAAGATGTGTTCGTGGTAGATTCAGGTTGAGTGGTACCTTCGCTGTCGGAATATATGGGGGAAACAGGTGCCAAATCTGGCACAGCTTCCCTATCTCGATTCTCCGTTGTGCTTTCGTTGTTTCGATCCCGAGATATACTGGACGAAGAATGGACTAAGAAAAAGGCCTCGACTGCGGGCTGAAAGATAAAGTAAGACAACAGTTTGATGAAAATTGTTGAATCAGTGATTTACCATATCAATAGCAATATTCAGGGATGCTACAAAATCCCCATTTCGAAATTCCCTGATACTCCCCGGATCAATGTTTCTTTTTCTCTCATCGTTATCAATTTCTTTTATGTATAAAAAGCAAATGTTGCACTTAGGAGATCAATAAAAATGCTAATGCAAAAGAAACTGTTTCTAAATTAATTTAAAGACTTTTAGAGACAACAAATTATGTGATACGATCTTAAAACAAATTGTACTTAATTTTTCAACAAAAAAGATGAGTTTTCAACCAAAAAGATAAATTTTCACCAAAATAGTTCAATTTTCAACTCAAAAATATTAAATTTTAACAGAAAAGTTAATTTCAAGCAGAATTCTTGAATTGTAAATTCATAAAAAAAAGTTCTCTAAACAAAAAAATGAATTCTCAACCTAAAAATATGAAGTTTCTAACATGTTAAATGAAGTTTCAACTTTAAATAGACGAGTTTTAAAATAAATTAATATTTAACTAAAAAAGATAGTATCAAGCAGGAGTTATATTTTCAGTTACAAAAATTAATTTTCAAAAAAAAAAATAAATAAATTTTTTTAGCTAAATAGATGAATTTTCAACCAAAAAGATAATTTTTTAACGAAAAGGCCAATCTTTGGACAAAATTCATACATTTTTGAGTAAAGATAAATTTACAACCGAAAAAAGAATACCGAAGATGAAAAAAAAAGATTTTTCAAATAAAAATATGTTTCAACTTAAATTAGAATATTTAAACTTTCAGTTAAAAAAACTAATATCCAATTTAAATAAAAGAAGGATTTTCAACAAAATAGTTAAAATTTTTATTCAAAAAGATCATTTTTCCAACAAGAAGATTAAATTTCGACCAAAAATGATAAAATGTTGAACAAAATACATGAATTTCCAACCGCATATAGTTGAATTTGTAACGCTACATTTGTAACTAATCTTAATTTTATGCCAAAAAGATGATTTTTAAACAAAATACATGAATTTTTAATAAAATAACTAAATTTAAAAAATGAATTTTTAACAAAACAGTTCAATTTTCCACCCAAAAAGTTTCTTTTTAATCACAAAGAACATGAATTTTCAATAGAATAGTTGAATTTTGAACTAAAAAATGGAATTTATATTTTCGGTCAAAGAAATGAATTTTTAATTGAAGAACCGAATTTAAAACAAAATCGTGAAATTTCTAACAAAAACATTTTTTTTAAACCATGATTATATTTTTAATTAAAAAATTAATTATTTACCATAAAAAGTGGATTTTTAAACACATCGATGCATTCTTGAAATAAATTTTCAACCAAAAACGATGAATTAAAAATCATGAGTTCTCTACGAAAAACGTATAGTTGATATTTTAACTCAAAAAGATTTTAATTTTAAACTAAAAACAGTTGGTTTCAACCAAAAAAGACGAATTTGCAACAAAATAGTTGATTCCTTAACCAAAACTGATTAATTATCTTGTTTTTCTTATTTTATTATTATTATTATTATTATATTATATAACATACGTCTGTAAGGCCTGATTGTTATTAACACATTTTCTTTACGGAATATAATTTCAAAAAAACGCTCTACATATTCGTGGAAGACCCCGAAAATTTCACTAAGTTTTGTTGAAAATTTCAGGGAAGCCGTTTTACTCCTAGAGAAAAATTCCCGGTCGTTTCGCGGTTCAGAAACAATTTTCACGGTCAATGAAATTTAAAAAATCGAACTCTAACGCTAAAAATGTTTCCATTTGAAGTAATAAAAACTGAGCTGCAGATTAAAGCACTCAAATTGAATTTCAAACTTCAAAAAACTGAACAATTCTAAATTAAGTGCAGTTAAACAGCCAAATTAAAAAATTTAAGCCTTGGTCAATTATAGAATACAAAGATTCAGATTAAGTTGCAAAAATAAAATTCCACCTTATCATTCTCTTACATTTTTTCAAATTTTAAATTAATTAAAAATTGTTTTCAGAAGTTCTGAACATCTTTAAAAATAAATCAGATTTTTCCGAAAAGGTATCTTAAATTTATTTTGAATCTTTTAAATATTCTCTAACAAATAATTTTTTAAATAAAAAATCACTTTCAATTTTCCTAGAAAATGTTTTTTATTCTACTGAAGCCTTTTAAAAATTCTGAAAAAGCTTCTAAAATTTTTGTTGGAAATCTGCCAACATCTGTACTTAGTTTTAAATTAAGCTGTAGACTATTTGCGTCGAAATTTTTGTACAAATCTTTGAAATAATTTCAAACTGTAAATTAATTTTTAATTTTTTCTAAACTTATACATATCTCTTTCGAAGCACAATAGTGTTCAATTGTCACTTATAAATCAAAATTCAACAATTTGACTTGCAGATTAAAATTTTTCAAATGCAATAATTAAATTTGTAACGGTCACAGTTTAGTTTTTTGCTTAGTATCGAATATTTAATTTATAATTAAATTAAATTAATTATTATTTATAATTACAATTTTCTTAATTAAAAAACATCAAATTTAATCTTTAAAAATTAAATATTTCAGACTGAAATAATCTTTGAAATTTAATAAAAGCATTTAATTATGAATATATTATTTACAAGTTATTTTAAAATTAAAAATAGTTTATAAAGTTTCAATCGAGTGTTCAGATATGTTTAACTAATAAGACTTTCTAATTGAAACATTTTAATTTGTAATGTTAAAATCTGGCAACTCTAAAATTGTAAACTGATCCCAAATCACCTTGTGAAATCAATTATTATTATTATTAACTTTTTAAATCTTATAATAAAGTGCAGTTTAAAAAATAATTTGTTTATATTTACAGTTAATAACTAAAAATGTTTTATATTATAAAATCTGAAATGCAAGATTTTTAAAGTGAATGATTTATGAATGACGCTTTATAAACTGAATATCATAATTGAAAAAAATAACAATTTAACTCACTGTTTATAAAAACGGTTGAAATCAAGAGCTCGACAGATTTTTTCTAAAAATTTGTAAAATTCCCGGTCAAAAAACAAATTCACTTGAATTGCCCGGTTTTTCCCGGTCTCATAAAATTCCCGATTCAGCAGCCACCCTGAAATTTCCTAAACCTTCCGGTTTCCTCTAAAATTTCCCAATTCTCTTAAATTTCCTGGTCTACATCAACCCTGATATTGAATCTGATTTTTTTACCTGTAGAACAAGGACGGCATGATGATCGGGTGTATGCTCGAGTTCGAGCAAACAGGCACTGAGTGTCTCCCAAAGGCTGTCCAAGACTAAGCTTTCACTCAATAGTGGAAGCGCAGGCTTTTCTTCCTCCGAACTCCACTTGGAACTGGACGCTTTTGTTGCTTTTGTCGATTGCGAGGTATTCGGCTGAGTCGTGTCCATCGCCACACTTTCCGTCTCCGCAGTTTCATCAGCCGCCGACTCCTGAGCTGGCTCGTGAGCTGGTTCCTGAGTCTGACTCGTGGATCCGGTGTCCATGGCCGTTGTCTCTGCCGGTGGTGTTGTTTCTGTTGCCTTCTTGTGACCCACACGCACGGCCTCTCTAATTTGTACAATAACCTTCAGTATGCGAAGGAAGAAGGCTTGACTAGACGTCTTACTGATGAGAGCGCCCATCGACGGAAGTTGAAGATCGCTTCCGGCTTTGACTTTACTCGGTGCGCTGATTATGACATTGTCGTTCGTAAACCTATCAAGTAGCAATCCACGCGGGCCACCTGCACTTGTCGACGGCTGCTCTTCCAGCGAGTTTCTTCTGTGAATCTCGGTGTTTAGAACCTTCAGCTCCATCATCAGTTCATTGATGTGTTTGCACACCATTTTCGCGAGTTCCATCGCGCCTTCCAGCAGCAATTTCAGTATCAACTGCCTCGTTGGATCTGGACAATGTGATAGATTGAGAAGCAAGGCAGTGGCATCTTCGAGACCTTCCTCGGAGCAGCTCTTGCTCGTGAGAACTTGGACGGCCAACTTGATGTGTCCCTCGGGTGCGGCAACACTTTGCTCCTTGTTGATATCGAGCTTCTTATTTTTAGCATTTTCCTGCCTTCGATACGGACTGACTTCCGTCAATCCAATCGAGATAAGGGAGAGCAGTCTCAACAGTTTATCAGTCAGTTGGCTACTCCTCTTAATCACAGACCAATGAAGCATCGAGATGAGTTGCCCGAAGGCCGAGGCTTCAAAAGTGGTGGTACCCTGTTCGGGTTCACTGCCTAGGTTTGAACTCGAGTGCGTTCTCGCCACCGATTTTCCCTTCTTCGATGCGCACGAGTCAAGCCTCAAAAGCATGTCCCAAAAGTCAGGTAAGTCACTTTTGCCAGTCTTCGCTGGGGTCTTAGATTTTGCCCCGGTTTCCTCCTGCTTCAAACTCACCTCCTTCTCCTTCTCTTTTTCCTTCTCTTCAGCTTCTTTGGATTTCAAAGGCACAAAGTATCCCGGGAAGCTCTTCGCCAAGGAAATCAGCAATTCCAGGGTGTGTCGGCAGACGGTGGGAGCGGCTTGCGGGTGAATTGCTATATTGTGACCTTGTCGGTCTGACTTCTTTCCACCGTGTCGCAAAATGTGAAACACGTTCGCTCGGCAACCAAGTGCAGCATCTATGCTGATGTTTAACCAGGACTGCGAATTCCCCCTATTTTCTACTTTTGGTGAACAATATTCGATGGCCGGATGAGCTCCTTTTCTCTTGAACTTTCCAATGAAGTCTGCAATGATGTCCTTGTTCTCGTCATTGCCCCTCTCCAGAATTCCAAGTAATGCCTTCACAACCCATTCTCGTGTGCTTCCGTGATAGCACAAGTTTCTAATAACCCTGTGAACAAAGACAATTTTTTCGTCGTTAAAAATCTCGATCATGTCTTGAATATGCACTTTCAGGGCTCGAACGCACTTCAAAGATCAAAAATAGTGCCAAGAAAAATTAAAAATGATAAATATATATTAATCACGCAGGGCTTGGTTCTCTAAAATTGTTTAAAGTAGCTTAAGCAAGGCTGCCACTAATTTAAACTTAACAGTAATTGATTTCATTATAAGATAAATATATCTTGACACTTAAATTCTGTATTTCTCCTTCTATGCTTTATAATAGGAACTAAAATACCCGAAAATTATTAACCAAAATCACATTGCAGACTTCACAATCTAAAATTTATTCAAAATAGGGGAAATAGGGAGAGTTTTTACGAAAACAGGAAAACAAAAGAGAAATAACTTCTTTTAAATAAAAATTATTCTACGTACCACATTGAGTTCATTATAAAACGCTTTTGATTCCTAACCTTTCACAAGAAATTGTACAATTTCCATAAAATAGATGAATATTTAAACAAAGATGAATTTTCAACCGCGAAGATTAATTTTACACAAAAAAATGCAACCAAAAATAGAATAGTTAAATTTTCAGTTAAAACCATTATTATCAAAATAAAGAATTTTCAAGAAAATAGTTGAATCCTCAACAAAAAAGATGAAAATCTTCGACCAGTTGCATTTTTTACCCAAAAACATGAAATTTTCTATCAAACAATATGAATTTGTGATAAAATTCAATTCAAAAGTTAATTTGAAACAGAATGGCTAAATAATTCACCAACAAAAAAGTTATTTTTCAACCTAACAGTTGTTTTTAGATATAAAATATGAATTTTCTGCCAAAATAGTTAAATTTTCAAAAAGAAAGATCAATTTTCAACAAAAATAACGAGCTTTCAACAAAGTACAAGAACTTTCAATGAAATAAATGCATTTTTACCAAAAATATGAAATTTTTACCAAAAGAGATGAATTTTCAAACTAAAAAGACGAATTTACTACAAATCAATTGAATTTATAACTTGAAAATATGACTTTTAAAAACATAGTTTATTCTCTATCCAACAGTTTCATTTTCTAGAAAATTGTTGAATTTGGTAGAAAATGAGACATTTTCAAACACAAAGGTTAATTTTCTACCAAAAAATACGACTTTTCAACTTAATACATAAATGTTCATCCAAATATTTAAATTTTCAAAAAAAGTATCTATTTTCAATAAAAAATGGAAGTTAAACTTTTAGTTGCAAAAATTCTCAAAAAAAAATAACGAATTTTTAACAAAATAAGACCATTTTCAACTATACAGATAAATTATCAACGAAAAACGTAATAGATAATATTTGAATCAAGAAAGGTTTTAATTTAAGAAATAAAATAGTTGCATTAAAAAAAGTAGAATTCTCATCTGAAACGGAATAATTTTCAACCAAACACGGTTCCTATGGGATAAAATATATGAAACAAAGAGTACTTTTTTGGCACGTTCAGGGTACTTTTTTCGCGCTCAATGGGTAACATATTCAGGATAAATTTATAAGACATCACAACAATTCAATTTCAATTCCAAAGAATTCAAATGAATTGGAATAAAAATTTTCATCAAGGAAATTCCACTGACTTCCACAAAATTCAAATGAATGTAATGAAATTCATAAAAATCCAAGGACAATTAAAAAAATTCAAATGAAATGAAAAAAAATGTTTGAATATGAAGAAACTTCATTGAATTCAGTAACTTCGAAATGAAATTGGAAGAATTCAGGGGAATTAAAAAGAATTTTATGAAATACCTACGAATTCAAAATGAGGTTAAAAGAATAACATCAATTAAATCATTAGTTTTATTCCAAAAAATTAATTCAATTGAATAGAATTGAGTGAATTGAGTAAATTAAAAAATGCAAGAGAAATCCAAAGAGTTTTTAAACCCCTTAAAATTTCAAACTCAAGAAGCGACTAATGATCACAAAACAACTCAAATTACACATTCAAAAGAATTGGAACAATTTGAAAAATCGAAAAAATTCGATTGTTTACAATAAATTTTGAGTGATTTTTAAGTGGGCAAATTCGAAATGAATTTCAAAACATATTTGAAAATTCCTTCTAAATCTTTAAAACCCTACAAAATCCCTCACTTCTTGTGAATAAATTCTTTGAAATCCAATGAAAACTTGACATTCCTTAAAATTATTAAGACCTTCAAACTATTGAAATAAATACACAAAATTCTGTTTAACAAACAATCGTTTAAAATTTCCTAAAACATTTCAAATCCTTTAAAGTCTTTTGTAATCCATTACAATTTTTAAAGCTTTAGAAATTGTCAAGAAATTTGAAAAAATACCTTACATGTTTCAAATCCATCCATCATTTATCCATTTTATCAGTTCATTCTCAGGATAAAATAAATAAATAACTTCTAAAAATTTTAAATTCAAATTAAAAAAATGGTAAAAAATTCCCAAGAAAGAAAAAAAATCGGGATAAATCATTGAGAATTCATGGTGAATTTCAAAAACTAATGTCAAAATCAAAAGCTACGAAATACCTGACTTCTCCTGAATAATACCTTTAAAATCCACTGAAATAGTATTAAATTCAGTGAAATTCTATGAAATTCTAGAAAATGCATTATCCTCAAATATTTTAAACGCTTTAAAATCCATTAAAATTATTGAAATTAGTTAATAATTTCTTGGAACCTGTTTAAATTTCCTAAAATATTCCAAATCCTTTAAAATTTGATTCAACTTTTGAACTCAATTACAAATTACTTGTAAGCTTTCAAAATAACCTGGAATAAGCCGAGAAGAAACCATTTTATCAAAGAAAAACTTTATCAATTACCAAAATCCATTTAATTGACTGGGAATTCAATTTTTCAAATCTCTGAATTTTTAGAACCCTAGAACCTTAAAAATTTTAAAACCCCTAAAAACTTATGAATCCCTTAAAATTATTAAAATCTATTAAAAATTTCTCGCGATCTTTAAAAATATCCTGAAATAGGTTAACCCAGGAGTTAATTTATTTAAAGAAAAGTGACATTATTAAGTTACATTATGGGCTGCATATAGGGTACCTTAAGGACCAAGTCATGAAAATAATATACTTAAGAAACCTTAACTGGACATAATGTACAATAGGGGATAGAGACCGGTCTGTGGGGCCCGGAATTTTTAACCCGAAAAGACGAATTCTCTCTCAAAAAACGGGGTTGGGGGGGGGGGGGGGGAAACGCGGGGAGGCGGGAAAAGTCTTTAAAAAAGGTGTCAGGTCCTTTGGAGGGCCACCGGGTATACATTTTCGGTCGTTCAAAGAGCAGAGGACACGAA
>JAAAKG020000031.1:517037-549276 GCA_010014905.2 Druon quercuslanigerum
TTTATCAAAATCAAAAACGTTTACAGGAATCTAGCAACGTTTCAATGTTTATTCGACATGAGAAAGCTAGGATCCCCCCATGAGATTTTTTAAAAAATTTGAATGGGGGCATTTAGGAGTTTGTTATTCAAATTTGATTCTTGATTTGTTTAATTTTCAAGAATTTTGTAGTTCAGTCTTACAAAGCTAAAGAAAAACTTATTTTTCAGGTAAATGAATTAGAATTTATAGCCAAGCAGATCTCCGAATCCCAAGAAATCACCGAGGATGGTTCTAACAGCGATAAGGGATTCGAAGAGGACAGTGAATGTTCAGAATATAACAATAAGTTAGTAGAAGTCGACAGCGATTGCGAAGAAATAATACCCGACACACATAACAACAATCAACTTCATCACTTCGATGAAAAGGACATTAGTGATACCGAGTCCGAAAAGGGTCCTTCCGTGGAATGCTGCAGTGTAAGCAATGATTCGGAGCAAGAATTCGAACACACACTCTACGAAGATCCCAGTATTACGAATGAAACCCAAAATCTATCCGAACCTCTCCGACTTTCTGCCAGTAATCCCTGCAGAATAAATGGGGCCGCGGAAGAGGAAGAGATTGAGTGTATCTCAAACCTTATGCAAAGAGATCAATCTTTGCATTTGAACGGAAACGAATCTTTGATGGAGAACAAAGATTGCCAAGCCCCTGAAAGCAAAACTATGCTTTACGAACAGTGTTGTGATTTCTCAAACGACGAGAGCAGAAAGTCACCATCGATAGCATGCCCTCGTCAACCAGAAGACACTGACGAAAGATACTCGTCCGATAGTAGTGGCGTGAAAAGCAAAGTGGGCCAGTGCTTGAAAGTGTACACCCACAAAAAGCGCAAGAGCATAAACAAAATAAGGAACCACTTGCTGCAGATCAACGAACTTCTGCCGGAATTGCCAACTACGAAAAGCATAGATCTACTAAGCGATTCTTCAAGCGACGAAACGTCCCTTAATTTGGAGAATTCCGAGTATGTTTCTAATCTAACTAGCGAGAATATTCAATCCATCGTAGGCTGTACTCTGAATGATTTCAATATGATAGATAGCGATGGCGAAATGAACGTATGTACCGGATTCTTTCCCAGTAACGATAAAAACTACGTTGTAGATAGTCACAAAGAAATTAGAAAAGTAGAAGACTTCTTTGCGGGATTCGAGAACGATCGTTTGACTAAGCCGCCAATTCTTCGACGTAGCGTGCGTTTGAGTCAACAAGAGTCCGAGGAATCAACCGAGGACAATCTGTTCGCCCTGGCGAAAACGAAGACGCACAAAATTCGACTTATCGACAGGGATCGTTCGGTGAACAATGTAAACATATTTGCCAAGAGAAAACGCAAACGACACTCGGAGCGTCGAGTTCAAGATATCAGAACGACTCCCACACAAAACAGAAAACACACTCGACCTCTGCGCAGAGCATCCAAGCTTGCCAAGTACAGATCTAAAACACGACTATCGCCCAAACTTGAAAAGGAGAAGTTGAAAACTTTGGAGAAGTCGAAGGAGGAGAAATTGGCGAGGGATGAAGTAGAAAATCACAGACCGAAAGCAGTACAGTTGAATACAATAGCGACTGTGAATAGAGCATTGTGGGGAGACATGACGGATGTTACCGAGGAAAGTAATAGCAAGGATCTGGAGGAATGTTCTCCAAGCATGGAAATTCCATTTGCAGTTGGTTTACTGCCTTTGCGAGCGGCGCTTGAAAAAATGCAGGCGATGCCCGATTATCAACCGAGGAAAACAAGATCATCCGTTGCCCCTAGTAAGCAGGATGTGACTAATTTAAAGCGAAAGAACAACCATTTAGAAATAGCTAATGGCACGAAAAAGCACATCAACAGCGAGAGTGTAGTTAAGGAAAATGCCAAGACTGTTTGTCACATTGAAATTAGAACTGCCGCGCAGTGCGCTCGTAGCAGAAAGAGGTCATTATCGGATAGTTCTACTGTGCAATCAACTGCCGTGACAGATAGGCAATAGCGCGTTCATTTCCTATAATAACCTTCATTTTCAATTTTTCGCATATTCAAGTGCAGAACGCATTCTGACTTGTTTTCCAATCTTGAAACTTTCATATTTCTTGAAACTGCTCTCTTGTTGCAATAATGACACGAAATTTTATTTTATTATACATAATATTGTGTAAATATGTAATTTTATTGCGAATAGTAATTGTACATTTTTTAGAAATGCTCACATTTTTTCAGGCTAGGTGAAATTCTTTAAAATTTACATAATATTCCAAGAATCAAATTTTTTTATGTACGAAAAAGTTAGGGTTGGATGTTTTAACGTTTTAAATGGAATTTGAACAGTACTTGGGAATTTACTCAGAAAGGGTCCAACTGGAGTTAAAAATAAGGAAATAACTTTAGTTACTTAGAAAATCTTTGGGTTAATATTAAGGATGTTCACTGGCTTTTTTATCTCAAACTTTTAAAATAGTTGATAAAATCGAGGAAATTAGAAACATTATAAAAGTAAAAATCGTTATTTCTTAATAGGAACCTTAAATGTCAAATTACAGAATTTTTTATTTGATTTATTTTTTGATTGAGCATAAAATATTCTATCTATATTAAAAATTCAATTCGAATTCTGGCCATCAAATATTAATGGTCAGTGAAAATGAAAAATTGATCCGGAAAAATTCAGGCAATTTTGAAAATGTAGTTTTGCAGCCGCTCTGACAATAGTAATTCAATTATAAAATGAGTATTTGCTTATTTCTGAATGGCTCATAAATTTTGTTTATAATTTGTTATATTTAACAATCTCTATGTCGATTTTACAAATGATTTGGAAGATTTTGGAATAATGAGGCGAGAGAGCTAGTGATTCATAATTTATTTTTAAAGTCTGGGTTAATAATAACAAAGGATTACAGTAAAAGTCAATTCAGTAGTAACATTTTCAGTAACTTCATTAGTTGTAACGAGTTATTCTCCATTGCTGGATTTGAATAATTCGAAAATTAACGAAAATCCTTTATGTGAAAATCTGTGATTTCCATGTTTTGCAAAATCTACTAGATTCGATGGACCTTTTTGGATGGGTCCTGAATTTCCAATAACGGCAGAAAACCAAATCAATCAATTCAGTTTTATTTTTCATTTTAAAAATTAAGGAAATGTAGGCACTTGGTTGATTTCGTTGTGATTGCATTATTTCTAAAATGCATTTCTCGTTTTTTTTTTTTTTTTTTTTTTTGCTAATGCGTAATTTAATTCCTAATTTAATTTGTACTCTTATTTGCAAAGATCGAGATTCCCAGTTAGCTCAAATACATAAGTTATGCATATTGCATATAAAATAGTCGTATTAATATTGAGACAAGGGAAAGATATCCTTCGATCATATTCTGTAGGAAAATATTTATATCCAATGAAAAAACGTTAAGCTCTGTGTCGTCGGTAATGTGATCTTCACATGCAATAACTTTTTATATTTTTAAATACGTTGTGTGTAATTAATTACGTAATTCCATAAAATGTAATTAGAACAGTTTCGTAAAACTGTAATGCAACGTGCAGTGTTAGTCGATCATTGACTCAAAACTTGATTAAGAATTTCGTACTTCACCGATCAAACAAAATGATAAATAAATTGATATTCCACGCAATCAAGTAATAGTGGTAAAAATCTAAAAGTCTGAACTTTGCATCTCCAAACATTGGCATGATTTAAAGCTTTAGGGATAAATTTGTACTTTAGCAGGTCCTTGCGATGTTATTGTTACATAGATTTTATTAAAGCTAATACGTTATATAAGGCAACGGATTGTTGCGCATTAAACACCAATTTTTACGAACAATGGCGTTCTTCAGTTAGCTTTGAAGTTTAAAATAGGCTTGGAAATAATGTGTGAACATACTTAGCAAAGTTAACTTCTCTCTAAGAATTTATATTAAGCGTACTAAATTTCTCGTCTGTTGATAAGGGATGCTACAAATTATGAACGGTTGCGATGCCATTTTACAAACAACCGCACGATACTCTTGAATCAGAAAATGGTAGCTGTATATACGTCAATATTTTTTTAAATAAAGGTTTATATCGATAAATTATTTATTTGTGAATCTTACTTCTAAGAGAAAAGAACCTTGTATCTATTTCATCATAGGTAATTTAATATTAGAAACAAGCGGCGACTAAAATTAAATAGGGTGTCGGTTACAGAAAGTCAGTGAAAGGCAGATGATATAATTTGTGCCGGTAGAAGGAGTGTATAATCTTTATGCATATATTGCTGTTCAACACCGACGGTAAGCCGCGGTCCGACGCAGCACAGCAATCAATGAGCGTATATTGATCTCGAGAATTCTACACCTCCAGGGGCGGATTATTCAAACGTACAATGGATATGCGTTTGCGCATACGTGTTAACCAATCTTCTGCGCAAAATGAAAAGAAAAAGACATTTAGGGACGGCAAATTATTAACGCCTCAACAGTATAATATGGGGGATTTTCTGTATTAAGGTCACTTTTGGTAGGAAGCATTTTTTAGTTGCTAAAGTATTTTGGAATGTGTGTTTTTTAATCCAAATTATTTATTGGCGCTAGAAAACGCAATTGTTCATGTTTTTGACTCGCTGAATTCGAATTTGAAAATTATCTGAATTTTATGAAAATGGCTATCCTAAGATTTTTGGGATCGCTCATTTAAAATATAACAATACAATGTCTGAAATTGAAAATGGCTGATTCAATACGTGAATTTAGAGTCTAAAAATATGTAATTTTAAGTTGAAAATTGTTTAATTTTAATTTCACATGCAAGTCATTAAATTTCCAAGATTTATAGTCTAAAGGTATGCAAATTACAATTCATCAATTATTAGTAAGTCATTTAAATTAATGCGCATTATCAAAATTACGGAATTTTTAATAGTAAAACTTAAAACCTGTCTAATTTTTAATCCTAAATTTTTATAATTGAAAACTTCATAATTAAAGTTTTAAAATATTCACTACTGTAAAATTTAAAAGAAATACACTTGCCAATTCGTGAATTTCGAAAATAGACGCAGAAATGCAAATTATTCAGTTTTGAAGATTTATATTTTGAAGATTTGTAATTTTGAACGTTTATTTTTGTGTATAATTCAATTTTAAAGATTTAAAATTGTAAAAAGATTCTGTAGTGAAGATTAAAAATTGAAAGTTATCTAACTTTAAAGGAGTATAAATAAAATTTAAAAAGTTTGCCAAATGTTTACAATTTTAAATATTCAAAATTGAAATTATTTTAAATTCAAGTTATTAAAATTTCAGAATTTTTAAATGCGAATATTCAAAATAAAAATTTCTTTAGCTTTAAAGATTTACAATTAACTGTTCTAGAATGTTGAAGAATCACATTTGACAATTGAAAATTTTTCGAATTTAAACAGTGAAAATGACAGCGAAGATTTATTTTCTAGAAATTCTTATAATTTTTCACATATTCATTCTGTGATGTGCGATTGTACGACGTGGAATAAGAAAAAAAAAACATTACTCCCTTTAAAGACGTGTTTAGTTATAATCCAAATATTTACCCTAACAGCCTCTAATTTACCTGCAGCGTGCGCTGACACACAATAAAAATAGGCAAAACTTTAACACGTTTTATATTAATTTAAAGGTAAATCTTTTAATGTTTACTGTAGAATCTTGTACAGATGCGGTACGCAAACTTATTGTTATTAAAGAGTTACATTGATATCGTTAAAGGAACGAAAATCGCCAAAAACTTGTAAATAGAGAACAAGGGAAGGTCAGTTCACGCGTATTTAATTCCTGTGTAAAATATTTTTTGGATAAAATAATCTGTATCTCTCATATTTTTGATCAGTGTTATCAAAAAGAAGCAGGGAAGAAGTGACCTTTATATGGAGAAAGACTCATATATAATCATTCCACAAACTTCTAACAACTAACCTGGTTCAAAATTAACACGGTTATTTCAGATAATTAATAAAAGTGAGCAAAAAATCTGTACTAAATGTTCGGTTCTAGAAAAGACTACATTTTTGGCCGCCACTTTCTTTTTTTAGTAAAAAGTGTCTGAAAATTTAAAGAATACTTTGTGAGGAATTTTTAATATTCTAATATTATAAAATAAAAGAAAAGGAATATACTGATCAGCATCTATGAATTATATTCAAGTTTCAAATTTATATTTTAGCAGGCGTATGTGCGACGCTTGCATCCATATCGAATTAAAGCGATACTCTGATTAAAGAGACCGTTGCTTTCATCTTCGTCCAATCGATTTTAGTATGTTTGGGACCTATAAGTAATCTCTCAGATTTTGCTTTTATTTTAATTAATTTCTACCTGCTTGCATATTACTGGTACTAAAACAATTCCAAATTGGCACAGTGTATAAGGTCATTGCGGTGAAGGTCACAGAAACACTGTCGTTTATACTCGGAAGCAGAACGAAATTCCGTGAGCAGGCAGAAGCTACAGCAATTTAAATTTTTAACTGTGCCCATGCTCTGTGATCAGTCTCTATTTGAATTAGAGAACGTGGAGTACATAGAAATTACTCGATGAGTTTGAAAAGCACTACGCGAGATACGTGAGTGTTCTTAGTAGGGCGGACTGAAATATCATAAATTAATGAAACTAAATTATTATTTATGAATTGTAGCCAAAATTTCTTTTACATAAATTTGTATGCATGCAGAAGTGCAAGTTTAAAATATAGTTTATTCGTTCGCGTCTTCGAGATACATACATCGAACTATTGTTGAACCTTCTATGACCCACCAGTGCCGATTTATGAAGTTTCAAAAAAACAAATTTATTCTGATTATATGAGAAAAATTTCCTGATATTCAAAATACAAAAATACTATAATTAGTAAAATTGTTCGCATCTTCAAGACATAGCGATCGACCTATTGTTGAATCTTTTATGACCCATCCGTACCGATTTACGAAGTTTAAAAAAAACTTGTGCATTGTGTTTACATGAGACGCGCTTCGTCTCATATTAGGAATACAGTGAACCCTGGAATTAATGCCGGTTTTCGAGTTAACGGCGACCTATATGAGGGCAATCCGAACTATTTTGTTTCTTTCCTGTTTCTTTCTCTATTTTGTCACGCCTGAGTGCACAAATCTCGCAGCTCCTCTCAACAATCCCCGCGGAACGGCGTCAATTCTTGGAAGAACTAACTCAGGGGCCACTATCTCCGGGGTTCACTGTACTACAATACTGTAGATTAAATGTTTGTTCACGCCTTTAAGAAACGTCGAATGATCGATTGACGTACCTTCTATAACCTCGTATGATTTAGCAATACCAATTTATAAATTTGAAAAATATATTGTTTATCTCTTTGATATGAGGAAAACTTTTATATGTTGGGAATACAGCAGTATTACATATGATATACTTGTTCGCGTCTTCGAGAAGCATCAATTGCCTTATTGAAGAACCTTTAATCACCTGCTATAAACTACCAATATAGTTTTTCAATTTTTGTAACACAATTATTTACCCTGTTTATAAGAAGATTTTTTATATCTGGAATGTAACGCTACCGTGAGTTAAAAAGATATTCATTGTGACAGAAAACATATCGATTCACATTTTCATGCGCTATCTGATTTTCGGTAAGACAGAAACATAAGCTTGAAAAATAATGAAAGTTTCAAGTTTTTTTTTTGTTAGAGAAAAACCTCTCCTTATGAGAAAGCAAATTTATTGAATATACCTACGAGGAAGCAAAATGCTCATAAAATGAGTACAAATAAATACACCCATAGTATTTCGCAGTGGTATTATTAAATTATTTTTCTCTGAATAAAATGTTATTATGGAAATTATATCAACATTGTGTTTATTGTATATTAATATAACTGATATTTCCCTGCTGTAAGTAAAAATATAAGAGATCCTATCCTTTTGAATCGGCTTGAATCTTTATGATTGAAAGAGATAGAGAAAATCTATCCCATTCTATCTCTTGATCAATCCTAATTCACGTTTATCTTTTTCAATACCCTCTTCTCTAGCTCATCCTATCCTTGGTCTACCTACGTCAATCTTTTTCTATCTCTTCGTCAATCTAAATTCTAGTATATCTCTCAATAATCTCCTCTTCTCTATCTCATCGTATCCTTTATTTATTCATGTCAATCTTTTTGTATCTTTTAATCTGAATTCCCGTTTATCTTTTCCAATCCCCTCTTCCATATCTCATCCTAAACATACATTTATAAAATTCTATATTTTATCTCTCTTTATCAATTAAAATTTACGTTTATCTTTTTTAATCATCTCTTCTCTATCTCAGCCTGTTCTTTATCTACCCACGTAAAGCTGAAGGGTTTTCCGCTAAATGGTCGGCGGTAAAAGTAACCAACAAGGGAGGTATGGATATAAATGTTAGTGTGTAGGTATATAAGCATGGGCGTGTCGTTTTTCTGGTACGTGGTCAGCGTCAAATAAATTTTTTAAAGAAATTCCGTAACTTCTCAATCTATTCTCGGATGTTGAGGGACAGAAAATTATAATAGTACTCAATCGCGGAAAAAGATATAGCCAAAGCTTCAAATTGATATTAAAGAGATAGAATGAAGTAAAGAAAAAGATTAGGGCCCTCGGTTACGGTGAATAGAAAAAGAGATTGAAAAATATTAAAATTCGTAATATATATTATTATGGCAGAACTAAATTAACATCAGGCAGGATAATAATATAATCTTATAAGTAATTTCTTATATAATCATATCAATATCAGATTGAATTAATTACATGCACTCTCTACAAGAACCGTTTGGTTAATTATTATTTATACTATTATATTAGTTTAATTAAATATAAAACCTATTTGTATAAAGTAAAGAAAATAAGATAAATTACTTTTTTCTGTACATAAAAAAAATTTATTTTAATCTTTTTGCTTCCATTTTGAAAAGCATCATTTTTTGTCTATCTACTGTTTCTTTCTCTGTTTTGTCACACCTGAGTGCACACCATATTTCCCCCTGTAGCTCCTCTCACCCATCCCCACAGCGCGGCATCAATTCTCGGAAGAACATACTCTGGGGTTCACTGTAATTCATATTTTTTAAGTGCCTATATTGAACACTTAATTGTTTAAGTTTCGATTTCTCGCCATAATTTAATCTTTCTTTTTTTCCATACAATATCAAAATTGGACACTTAAAAAATATTTCTATATATTTTATGTATTTTGTATGCGTTCACGTGTAACTATTTAAGTTTAAGGCTTATAATATGAGCACCGAAGAAGATGGGGGTCGTCGTAGAAGTTGGGCTGATAAATAGAGAGCCAATAAACATAAAATAATTGTAGAATTTCTAATTTAAGATTCTTCGGTCATTTTTATTATACTTTTTCAAATATATAAAAATACTAATAGCGGTCGTGGCTACCTGTACTGTAATTTTAGTGCGAATAGCCGGATTTTTTCGATAAGAATAGCAGGACCTAGAAAAACTACTATTTTTGTCGAAATCGATGTACGAGTAAAGTAAGATTTCACTTTATGGAAATTGTTTTTTTTTTAATGAAGTATTTGTTTTGTGCACATGAAGAGCCAATTTTTTCTGAATTTGATTGATTGGATTTATTTGTGGATAGAATGTATACTCATGGCTCATAATATTACATACATATTTAATCTTGCAGAATTTTTATTTTTATCCGAAAAACTGTAATTAACGTTTTTGCAAAAATTCAGATGAAAGTTTAAAAATCAGATTAAGATTAAAGGAAGAATATTAAATGTTATTTTATCATCCATTAATATCTTAAAGTAATATGAGGCACGTGATTCAATTTTAAAAAAATGGATCTACATTTTTTATAGAATTAAAAAAAAAATTTTGAAATTGCAAACTTTGTGGCAATAATACTCTGAATAAATGTATCAATAAACAAGATTAATTCAAATATATAAATAGTTTATAAGATGTAAAAAGTTGATTTTAAAGGTCCTTTAGGGCTTACAAGGGATGATTAGAGTTCAATACTGTTCCAGAGAAACAAATTCTACAGGTTGCCGATAGAGTTTGCGTACACATTCTGTATTACTGGTGATTGCCAAAACTCAGATTACCCTTTTTCATTGTTTAATATATATTTTTTAATAATAGCGTACGTTTAAGTACTAACATAGAATTGATTTTTAGTAGGGCATTTGAATATACCAGAATGGTCCCACAGACTAGCCTGGCTAGCCTGGAGATATCCCTCGGATATTCAAATTTCTGCCTGGCAGGATATCTCTATACTGGTTATCGCTGAGTTATCCCTGGGATGACCCGGAACATAAATAGCATAGGATATTCTATTGCTGTAAGATATTCTATTGCTATGAGGGGCATTTAAAAATAAAGGAGAATGCATTTAAAAAAGATAATACAATAAAGATAAAATAGAAAATATAGAGAAACTAAGGTGGCCCTTTATTTATCACTTTTTCGAATTTCTTTGCTCTCACCTCCCAGTTTTACTCGAATGTCAAAAAAAAAATCCAAAAATTTGAGCCAAATCGGTTCATATTTAGGGGCCGTCCATGAAGTGTCCCATTGATTTAACATGGGAATAAGAATCAATAATAAAGTTTAAGAGTGAATAAATTCAAGTCACTTTTATAGGTCACCAAAAAAACCCCATAAGTGAAAAATTTGAATTTTACTTGATATTCACTCAGAAAAAAAGTTGTCTCGAAACAAAAGCATCGTACTCTTGCTTATTTTGTTTTGAACCATCTGAACATCTTCTTTGTACAATCAGAATTATTTGGCTACAATATTGGATGAAGTATTGCCTTATTTTTAATGTAGATAATCAATAAACTTTATTCTATATACTTCAACAAACACATATTATTTAAATAATTGTAAAATTATTTAAACTAATTATTTTATTGTTATAATTGATTAAAGTACTCATAAATTCTAGAAAATACGT
This sequence comes from Druon quercuslanigerum, assembly GCA_010014905.2. Lineage (NCBI taxonomy): Eukaryota > Metazoa > Arthropoda > Insecta > Hymenoptera > Cynipidae > Druon > Druon quercuslanigerum. The sequence goes on from JAAAKG020000031.1 coordinate 528,032, forward strand.
TTATTTCACGAATTACGTGAAAAAATGTTTTAAAAAATGCAATTGTTTAAAGAATAAAAAATGAGTGATTCTCTAATGAATTCTGAATAATATACAGAAGTACGTAATTATGCTTAACAAATTATCGAGTTTGAATATTATCTATTAAAAAAGCTGACTTTTTCTTATGTTAAATTAATGGAAAACTTCATGGACTTTGCGCGACCCCTAAATATATTAAACGGTTTCGTTCAGACTGAAGGAAATTTTTTTAGGCATTCGAACAAAACTAGCATAAATAAGAACCGCTCTAAGAGACACCGTTGAATGAAGTTCGAAAATAAACAATCTTTACGGTATTTGTACCAATTTTATCTTGTTCATATCAAAATAATTTAAGTCTACACTCTATACAATGTCAATTTTCAGTTATCTCTTGAAATCGATTCAAAATATATTTTTAAAAATGAGATAATTCGCTGCTGTAAAGCAGGCTTTGATTTTAAAATGCATGAGTTTTTTTTTAATAATACTTTTTGTACACTTTACAAATATTTCCAAAAAGGCTTAAAAAAAGCCAATACATATTTAAATTTAAACATTATATTGATTTTGTCTTTATTTAAGTTGAAACTTGAAAGATCTAAAAATATCGAACAAATATCAAAAAATATCAATTTGTTAATATTAATTTCAAAATTAGAACAAAATATTAGTGCTTCTTCTTTTATTTAATTTTTTTAATTCAAAAATCCCTAGTTTCCATACACGTTATAACTACATATTCAGAAAATATAAAAAGAAACTTCTCCACTTTAGACTACATGTTTCGTTCTTGTAAGAATTCAAATTATTCTACAATCTATACACTTTACATATAAATTGCAGGTTATTTTAAATTGTCTAGAAAAAGAGTAATTTTCATTGAATTTAAATCAAATAAGCAGTACAAAACGTTTACGAAGTGCCGTTTTCGCGCCACAATTCAGGTTTTTCACGCGAGATAGCGTTGCCGTTTCCCGCCTGTTATTTGGGGGACAGCGCCATTGAGACAGCGTAGAGTGTAGGGCCTAAGCAGAATCGCAGAATCGAACCGTCGTTCTGTTCGACTGGTGACTGATCGTGGTTTTGGACTAGTTGTTGCGACGCAGGAAGGTGCCAGTGCAGCGATCTGTTTTCAAGAGAAGATGGAGAAGCGGATAGAACTCGAGAAACGGGGAAGGAAACCCAACGAAGTAAGTCAAACCTCACTTATTTTACAACTTCGCTTTTCTGCGCGATTCATCTTGAGTGTTCCGCGAATTAATAGTCCTCACGCTTAACATCTCCAGTTTTCGCGTGTCGCATGTGGATTATGAATCCATAATTAATTACTACTCCAATTTTTCTTCGAAAAAAGACAGCACGTCCCTTTTCGCCGCGTGACCGGGATGAATTCCTTCGAAAAGCCGCCTTCCTCGCGAGAAGCTCTCAAAAAAGCATGGCGTGCTTTCGCAGTTGGAAACAACGATTCGTTCTATTTTTCTCAAAAGTGACATCTCGCGATATTTTTTTGATAGAAGTGATTTTGTTTGATTGAAAACATGTTTTTTTACCACGACGCGAGGCTGCGGGGAACCTAAAAATTCGACGGCTTCACGCATGCAACGTCGCAACAGCCATCACACTCTGTTCTGATATTACCGGTTACTTAGAAATTCATTACAGAAGATTCGAGTTAGGATTTTTTAACATTTCTAGTCCCTTTGGCTTTTATTATATTTTTTAATCTCAACTTAAAACTGTCCAAATAAAATTGCATTGTTACACTTAGGAACGCCATCGCGTGTTAGATGGTAACGCATCCCAATTTTCAAAATTTACTTGTATGATGAAGAATCTAATACGTATTTTTTCCATGCCTTCTCACCAATATTTTACATTTGACATTTTAGAAAATTTTTCAGAAATCAAATATAAACAAATAAAAATTTGACAATACCGTTCGCAAGTTCGACCTTTGCAAAATATTAAGTTTCCCTGTAAAATTACGTGAAAACGAGTTGTTTGGAATTGGTAATCGGCACTCTGCAGGTGCTCAACCTGCGGTGTGAGAATAAAACTTGTAAACAAAAATTGTAGGGTGGCGTGGTCTGAGATGCAGCCACTTACATCGTCCATAATTGAACATTCGATTAATTATAAAAAAAATTTATTCAGTTTTAATCCGGAAACGATATGATTATTTTGCTGCATGGAGAGCACAATGACGCGTGAGTGCATTCTTGTTTGGGAGCGCGCTCCTTCGCTTCTTTTTAGCGAGCCGAGAAAACATATGCACTCGCCGCAACCATCCCGCACCTGCCTCGATCGTTACCGTCGATTACTTAATCGCACCTAGGCTCGAATATCCTGCTCCAAATGTTCTCTTTACTGAAATGGAATTTATTTTTTTTACGTCAGGTAACCTTTATTAGGTCAAGGCCACGCATGATCTTCACAGCTGCAGGTCGTTCTCCCGATTCCCATTATAAATAATAGTTTGTTTTTTTAAAATCAGATTCCTTCATTTGACTCAATTTGTAATTAAATCAGATTCAATATAAAGTAACTGAACTCTTTTTAAATTTGTAGAATAAATTCGAAGTTTTATTATAAAAGCTCATGGTTAAATTTTTGTTGCTGATTAAAGTCTGAACTTTGTTTACTTGCTCCAAAAAGTCGCGTGCCGGCATTATTGCGCCGTTGTTTTTTCGGTTTGGAGAAACCGCCATTGTTGACAAGACTCCTATGAAGGGGAATCAAGATGACAAGGTGGGATTCGTCCTGTGGAGAGTTTATCCGTGTGCATTATGTAAATTAATTTGGAAGCAACGGAGTCTGTGCAATGCAAGAGAATAGTGCGTGTGCGGAACCGACTGTGTCACCGTGGGAGTTGCGCGAGCGAGTGGACCACACCAACCTTGTGTGCGCGGTAGACATGTTCGCAAGGCATTCGCGGATTTCTGAACCCCTCGGTGAGTTTTTCTTTGTTAGAAATGAAAACCTTGACCAGGAACAATCATCTTCATCTTCTAATCATGAAAAAAGGGTCGTTGCATTTCGAAGGTACACAGTGTCTAGTTTCGCGGTCTGTAGCTGCAACTGGCAGCCATCTTTGGACGAGTCCACTTTGGCATTGTTCTTTAACGTCAACTAGAACGTGTTTATCTCCAAGGGCTTATTTTGTTAGAAAATTGGAGGTGTTTTCATGCAATTTCTAGATTTTACTGAAGAATTTTACTTTGCTTTGGATTAGAGTAAGTTTTCTTGTTTGTATGATCAGGATGATTGATATTTGAATTGCGTTGGCGGGTGTTATCAAAAGTTAGGTCGTTCTAAGTTTGACAGGGGCGTAATTAGAAGATGAACAACCCTGGGTATACTCATATATTTTTTAAAAAAGTAAACCTGTAATTGTTTTTCTTTTCTTCCATAGAATCTGGATCACGAGTTAAACAGATCTGAAATAATTACTGAAATGTATTCTGGCTTATAGAGGGTATAAAGTTAAGGTGTTGAGGAGTGATTGTCATGATACGAGATATGCATTTTTACGGGTTTGTGGGGAAGGGTTAAAGTTGTGGGAGGAGTGCACAAGGAGAGTTTCTCGTTGACCTGCGACTGTCATTGATCCACCTCTACACGCCACGAAACATGTCCCATAGCACTACACCTACAGGGCCGTACTAAGTCACATTAAGAACCATTAGATTTCCTCTAAGGTTTTTCTTCTCGAAATGTTGATCATTCAACAAAAGGCCATTTTTAAAACCTTTAGGGTTTTCTTTGTTAGCTTTAATAACATTAAAAATCAATTAAAATCCATTGATTCATACATGGGGGATGTCTAAGTAGTTTATTTTTTAAATCGAGACAAATTATTATCTAAATTATAAATTGCAAGACATATGTTTTTTATTCAACAAAAATAGTTACCGTTTCTTCAGTATTCCAATGATCAGGTACATGCCAAAAGCACAAAACATATTTTCGAGTCTAAGCTCAAACTAAAAGTTCAAAAAAATTATTGAATAATAAAATAAGTATTAAAATCAAAGTGTTGCAAATAGAGTTTCCATCTTATAGAACTTCTGCAGTGAGAAAACTCATTTATTGTCAAAAATGTTTATCTGAACCAAAAAAGAAAACAATTTTTTCAATGTTATATAAGTTGCAATCCGTTAAATACTTAAATAAAATTTATTTAATGCATATAGCGAAAAATTTCATCCATATCACCCAAAAATATAAATAATAGATGAATGCAATTGAATTACGCATTCTAACCTTTTAGATTAGATTTTTTAGATAGTAAATATTTAAGATATAAATTAACAAAAATTTCGTATACAAATGTATATAAATACCATAATATAGTACTAAAAAGATTAGTAATATTAACAAAATGTTTTGGATAGTGTTGTTCATCCAGGAAATGAACTGGCGGAATTCACAGCATGTGGCTTCTGTAAGTAGCATTATATGCTGAAAAAATCAGGATAATTCGATGAAACGTTGTAACAGGATAAAATAATTGATTTATTATTTATAATTTCGAAGGAGATGCATTCATAAAACATGAAAAAAAATACTAATTGCAGTAATTATTTTCGTCCGCAGTTGGTAGAGAGGTTCTTTCTAACCTCCAAGTAAGAACTTCAATTTCACCTTTCTCGTGACTGGATATTTATTTTTATTTACTCTATTGTTCAGTGCTAAATAATGTAATCACATATAATGTTTAAAGTCGTTCTGGAAACACAAGCTAACTACAAACCGCCACCTGTTTAATGTTCTCTACACTAGATAGCTTTTTGTAATCAAGTTGTTTTATCTCGATGGAGCATAAACATCTCAGAAGTACTTTCTGTTTTTTTATTGAATGCTCCCGCTGAATTTACAATACGTATTTAGTCTCGCCAGAAAAAAGTGGACGATTGCGCTTAAATTCGTTATGCATTTGCCACCCTTTATCTGCTCCTAAAATTTTTTGGCCGTTATTTGAACTCTTAATTAAATTGCAATACTATTGCCGTATTTTGGACAGGCTAAAAATTCAGTAAATAGGTAAAAATACTTTTTCTTCTTTGACGTGTAGTTGAAGAAAAATATTACTAATATATAATATATAAAATATTATCTGTAACTTATCTTATCTGTTTTTTCAAAGTAAAATTAATTTCTCGTTTTGAAAGTATAAAACGATGCAATTAAAGTGACAAACCTTGAAGTAAGCCCTTGTTCACCCTTGGATAATTAAAAAAAAAAAAAGTAATAAAAAGTTTAAATATATTATTAGCCCAAATAAATTACTCCTAACTCAAATTGAATCTTATAAAGGGATGCTTGACGATTGTAGTCATGTGCGACATGGGTGAAAATATTGTTTTGGATTGATAGTTTGAGGTTATGGGTACGATCCTGGAGTGTTGTTGATTGTACTACGCGACGTGACCAATCCTGTGGCCAGAATGTCGGGCAGGCGGTCTAAGATTAGAGTGCGCGGGTACAACACCGCGTCGATGTGAAAGCGGTTTGTCGGATAACATCGGGTTTCGAACTGTTCAAGTTCGGACCTGTCGCGTGCCGCAGTCACTACTTGTCGCTCGTCGGCTTCTTCAATGCTACCCGCATCGTCACAAAACTATTCTCCTGCTTTATCCATTTCCCCGCCCCTGCTACATATTAGAACAGAACCCCTTCTTTCTCTTCGTTTAACCTGACCCTTTCTCTTTCTCAGATCAATAAAATAGCCCATCCTGCGAAAGCTCTCCCACTTGTTTGAATTTTAACGTCACTCACCTATATGAGCGTGACTGTTTCTTTGGCTCTTTCTCATCGCAAAATATCTATTATCGATACTTCCGACATAAAGGGTAGATCTCGAATACAGTATCCTGTGAAAGACGCCAGAGAAAATCGTCTCTGAAATGCTCAATCATCCTTGAAAGCTGCAGGTTGTAGTCGTGCCTGATTTATGAAAATGATTTGAGTCGTTTAGTTTTGCTAAATGGTCTCTTGACACGTGTAGACTGTCAGTTTCTTCTGTCTGTTGATCTAAGATTGTAAGATATGATTTAGAAGTGGTGCAAGAAGTAGCTCGTAAAAGTTTTAATGTAGTTGCGTGCACTGATTTCAGAGCATGAGTATCGATAATCTCGCGACGACCTTGTAGATCCGATTCGTCAGATTGCACGCGACCTTTCAACTATTGTTTCCATGACGATTTTAATTGTGTAGTTTTTGATGAGGTACCTTGAAAATTTCGGAGCAGTTATTTGATTTTCAGGATATTTCAGCCTTATTGATTTTTACTCATTACAAGTGATATAGTTAATAATATTTGTAATGTAGTCATTTTTTTTCTTCTTTTTAGATCACAGACTTCGTACTCGACAATTGTCGGAGTACGAATATCGTTGGCTTAACAGATGAATATGTAGCTTTGGAAAAGTTGAGTCTGATCAATGTGGGTCTTACGAGTCTCAAGGGCTTCCCCAAGCTACCAAATCTCAAGAAGGTTTGTTTTACAGTATTATTCTCTAAATTTGTACCTGTGATTTCATTAAGTTGTATCATATTCAAGTATTTAATTGGTTTAATCTAAATGAATGCCAATAATAGCTGGAATTGAGCGACAACCGAATCTCTGGTGGTTTGAATCTTCTTAACACAAGCCCAAAATTGACTCATCTTAACCTCAGTGGGAACAAGATTAAGGACCTGGACACACTTGAGCCTCTAGTGAGTATATCTTCCCCATTCTTATATGCTATAATGAGAAATACTTGGAAAAATAGTCTAAAATAATTTCTCTTTTATTCTCTTCTGCAGAAAGAATTCAAAAACTTAAAAAGCTTGGATCTGTTTAACAATGAAGCGACAAATATGGATAATTACAGAGAGAAAGTCTTCAGTCTTATTCCCAGTCTACGTTATTTGGATGGGTATGTATCCAGGACACTCTTTAATACTTAAAACAAAAAATGCAAAGTTTTCGCTGTGAATATTTAAGTTTTTGGTTTGTTCAATAGATTTGACATCGACGATTGCGAAGTTGATGATAGCGAAGGCGAGGATGATGAAGTTAATGGTAATGATGGAGATGGAGACGGAATCGAGGATGATAGCGAAGAAGGTTAGTTTTATCATTTAATTGGATTAAATACTTTTGTATTGTTTTTCGTATAAAAATTTCTTAAAATTTATTTTTTGTGATTTGATCTTGCAGTCTCTGATGAAGAAGATGACGATGACTTGGATGAAGGTGGCGTAGGTTTGGAAGCTGTATACAAAGATCATGACGTAAGTGAAAGTTGAAACTGGTCTTATTACGAGAAACAAAATTTTTTATAGTTTCTTTGTGCAGTTTTTAATTTTATCATTTTCGACTCAATATTTGTTAAGCGTAATTAAATATAATATTAATAACTTGTGTGCTTTTAGGAGGAAAGTGATGAGGAAGATTATATGGGAGAGGAGGACGAAGACGATGATGATGATGATATCGATGAAGATGAGCCAGAGGAGGAAGAAGGTGAGTTTTCTCCCTATATTTGCTTTTGAAATACTTTTGAAAATTTCCCGAATATTGATGTCAGTGTCTCATATTATTGACAATAACATATTTTGCCTTGTACTGAATCCATTTCAAATCCGGCAGATTAACTTGAAGTCGCATAATCTCTCAGTGACAAAATACGTTGGTTTTTTCAGATGAAATTAGGCGATACGTATTTTTGCGATTAAGAAAAAAAGGTTTCAGGGAGTTACGTGTATTTGAATTTGTTCTTTCGTTTAAAATAAAACATTTTCTGTTTAAGTTATATAACTTCTGACCTAATTAAGATATTAAGATTTCTTTCAACATTCCGGTAGAGTTTATCGCCTTCTTAGGAAATCGCGTAAAAAATTGTAAAATGTTCAAATTTAAAAAATAGCGGCGGTTTTTCTGAATACTATGATAGTATACAGGCAATATAAAATGTACAAAAAATGTAAGTGTAGGTTTTTTAAGAACATAGGCTTAGTAGTTTTAGAAAAACCGCCGCTATTTTATTAATTTTAAACATTTTTATAATTTTTCTCGCGGATTTTCTAATAAGGCGATAAAATATACCGAAATATGGAATGACATTTTAAATATGTTAATTAGGTTAAAAGTTATTCACCTTTAAAGAAAAGATGTGGGTTTTTTTAAAAAACTACGCCAAAACTTCAAATACGCATAACTTCCTGAACCAATTTTTTCAAAAATATCTTATTTATTGTATCTGAAATTACATATAATTTTCTTGTTTAAAAAGGGAATGAATTATGTTTTAAAATAATAATGTAATAACTGTAATTATGATTTGCAACATGAAATTTTGGAAAAGATGTCAAATGCTGAATTTGAAAAAGGAATTTTCTAAAAGATTAATTATAGCTCTAACTTCTAACAAGGCATTTTTGAGGGGAATGGTAATTGTTAGTTGGTTTCGGGTCTTTCTCAAAATAATTATACTTGTTAGTTATACGTAGGAAAAAAAGATAGTGAAATATAATTTAAACTTAAAACAGAGAATTTTCGAGAAAAATTATAATTTTAAGTTGGGCCTCAATTTGTCAAAATAATGCAAATTCTGAGGTAGGATAGAGAAGTTTCAAAAATATGTAAGGTTAGGGAAAATTAAAATCATCCGCCTGGTAAACATGCTAAATTTACATCGTGTTCAAATTATTTGTTATATACTAACACTTTTTTTTATTCTAATAATTTTTGTCTAAAAGGCACACTGTTCTTATATCAATGCTTATATTTTCTACACAAAGTACTAAAAAATTCTTACATTCTGCAAACATTACAAAACCTTGGATTTTACTCCTAGCATGTTCCTCAATGGGAGGATTATTCCGAAGTCAAATCACACAAGAAGACCCCTTTTATATTTTTAATGATACAAATATATTGTCCTTGACTGAAAAAAACTTGATATTTCGTAGAATCATCATCTCCAGCCCGAGGTAAAAAGAGAAAACACGAGGATGGCGGGGAACCGGGGAATTAGAACCCTGATGAAGTTTTCGCTACTGTCGAATGAGTGTGTAAAATTCGTATAAATAATAACAATGATTGCGCCGCCGAGTGAACAGCTGGGAATCAAACTTATTGACCGACCAATGACAGTACAGTTAGTGGTGTGATTTTATCAGTAAAAGAAAAATGAAAGATAGAAAGAAATAGAATCATTGTCTGAGAAACTGTTTGTGAGACAAGAATTGATTAAGAACAAGTGAAGATCACGCGAGATGAAAGAACGGAAAAAAGGCATAAATACGGGCCGCATTCCAGCTAGACCCAACACGTTTTAGTTATACTAACGATATTTTATATAGAGTATATAGTTAGAAAATTAGAGGTGTTGCACAGTGTGGACGGGAGTTTGGAATAATGAAGGACTCGATTAACAGCAGAGATCTTCACTCGAATGGAGCGCATTTGTCTGTTAGCTCCGGTCGGCCAAAGGCTGGTCATGCTGGAATGCAGCCGTCGTTAAATAAGGTTACATAAGTTACATTTTAAATACATTATTATTGTACCATTAAACGAGGAACAACTTTTGTACAGGTTTATGAAATGTCGCTGTGAATTTTAGGGCAGAAAAATAAAGAGACCAGCACGAAAATAATGTTTGGGTCCAAGGCTAATAAATAGAGAATAACAAAAGTACTTTGTTCAAAAGTATTCTTAAATAGGGATTCAAGTTCTTGTTTTCTCATGCTCCGAGGGGTAATTCCTAAAATCGTACTTGAGACTTTGTTTCGTATTCGGCATGCATTATGCTGATGTCGATGTTTACGAAAAACAGAAAACATTGGTATAACCAGTAGAAGACAAAGAAGCCGGAAAAAAGTGCAAACGTAATTTTTTAAAAAAGGTTTTACATTTAGTTATTCGCACACTTGTTTTTTGATTTATGAACTGTAAATGTTGAGAAAAAAAAGTTTTTAAATTTTTTATAATAATTCCAAAAGTAAAAAAATATATATATATATAGAAATAATAATATTATGCCACAATAATCTTTATTTTCTGTCTTGAAAATCACTGAAGCGCTACCATATATCGTATTGAATAATGCGAAGGTAATGGATATTGACGATGGTGATCATCATTATAATTATTATTAAATTATGATTCTTATGATTTTAAAGAAACAAATGTTTACACATCATGTGCTTTCACAACGATTACGGAATGGTAATTAAAGAGTGAGAAGAATTTATACTAGGGCAACCGACTAAGTATTCGGAAAGAGACCCAGGCGCAAATGAAAAATAAAACAGAAGAGGCAGATCAGTAAAATGTAAAACATAGCTAATTGTATAACTGGGACTGTTTGACTAAACTGACTAAACCGATTACAGATAACTTTGACCGAATGAGTGTATGGGAGAAGAATGCAAGTTTAAGAGGGTTGGTTTTGTAACAAAAAGAAGAAAAAAGAAAATAAAAACAATTGCGGTAGAAGATCAAGGACCTGGCGCGACCTTGCCGCCAGATTGGTTATGGCCTTATCCAATTTTTCCAGGACTAAAAGCAAATTTATATTAGGTACAGTGAGTAAATGTATCTGTAAATTCCATTGCGGCTCGCGCGGAAGGGACGTATTGAAAAATGAATTATAAATAATACTTTAATTATTAATTAATTATTCCGCGCGCTTCGCGACACAAAAACTTTTGTCAATTGTGATTTTGGATAGACCATTTAATTAAGAAAATTTTTGTCCGCCGCCTTCGTCAGATACTTTTACTACCGTATATTGTCTGTCTGTTCTGTTGTTAAAAGTGAATTTTTATCATAACGTTTGTTTATTTTGAGTAATCTTCATCACAGAATAAGAAAAAATAATTTATTAATAAAACCATTTACAAATCAAGAATATGTTGTTTGTACTTAATTGTGGTTGTTACACCTCACCGTTTAGTGAAAATTATATCTAGATATTTACAGCTATCTTATATGAGTAGCTATAGAAAATAATGTATTTCTTGTAGCATTTTTGCATCATTTTGTATGAAGCTTGAATTTCTTGTTCATTTATTATAGTTCAGTTCCTAATAAATTATTACGAATGTCAAACTTATTTTCTTTATTCAAAATTACTTTTTTGGAGATTAAAAATTTCTTCACCTGCGTTATTTGGCACAAAGCTTAATTTTAATTTTCCAGGTCTAAGAATTCCGAAAGCTTATAATTATTTTTCAGATAAATAATTCTATATTTTCAAGATTTGGTCCCTTATGGGTACCGTATTTGCAGCCCATAATGGAACTTCAAAAAATATGTAATAAGATCAAAGCTTCCAAGAGTCAGGTATTTTGAAAAAATATAAAAAATCAGAGTATTTATGTAAGGAGTGCCACGCAGTCACTTTTCTAACAATAAATTACCTATTCAATTCAGATATATACCGATTTCAGAGTATTTGTAAAGATTCCAAGAAAATTTTAATTAATTTCAATAGTTTGAAGGGATTTATAAGCATTCGGAATATTTTAGGATAAAGAATTTCGGAAGGTTGGAACGATTTTACTGGACCAGTATGGTTTTGAGTTATAAAAATTTCAGGACTTATCATAAAAGAATTTTACGGGTTTACCTTAAATTTGATAAGTAATTTAATGAGAATTCAAAAGTTTCGAAATATATTAGGGTATTGTAAAAGATTCCTGGGCATTTTCAAGAGCTGTAAAAAGTTTCAAGGGATTTTAAAAGATAACGATTCCCATAAGCTTTTAATTGGTTTCTAAACTTTAAAATATTTTTAAAAATTACAAGGGTTTGAATGATTTTATGGGGTTTTAGGAGCTTTCAAAATATTTTAATCAATTTTCCACGATTTCAGAAAGTGTTTCAAGATTTCGTGTAATTTCACGGGAATTTATAATAATATTTCAATTCAAAGAATTTATTCACAGAAGTGAGGGATGTAGTCGGGTTAAATATTTTTCTCAATTCATATGAAATTCGCCCACAATTCTTTTAAATAACACCTACTCCTACACAAATTTATTCTTCACAAAATATTTTGTACACAACGTATACTGATAATATATTTCCTAAATAGAATGTAATACTTTTATATTTTTCGTACACAAACTTTTCTTTAATTCATCTTAGATATCTTCAAGGTCACCATACATTCTTACGAATTTCATCAAAATCTTTTAATTTTTCTACTCTGTTCAATATTTTTTTTCATATTTTTGAACTATTTTGGATTCACTTGATGGCTTCAGAAATTCAGTTGGATTTTTTTATGAATTTGATCCCATTCTTGTTTTATTTAAATTCCTGTAAGTTCATTCAAATTGTAACCAAATAAATGGTTGAAAGACCCTTCTACACTTTCATAAGTTTTCTGGTAAATTTCTTAGATTTTAGAATAAAAATCGTTCTTTGATTCTAATAAATTGTTGTCTAAAAGGCCCTTACATTTTTTTTAACTTATTTCAAAGTCACGCAATTTAATGAAGTTTTTTCACATTTTTAAATTGTTTTCAAATAATTTAAATTTTTCAATTCACCTTGAATTTTTATGAATTTCATCGAATTCATTCTAGTTTTACGGAAATCAATGGTATTTTTTGAATTTAAAAACTCTTCCAATTCATTTAAATTCGTTTGAATTTAATTTGAATTGTTTTAAAGATTTTTATGAACGGCACTATTAGAAAATGTTTGAAATAGAACGATTGTACGAGTGTAAATTTAATATATTCAAAATAAGACATTTTATAGGTAAAAAAAAGCCTTGATTGCCCAATAATTGTAAAATCGTACCCTATCGGACATCTGTTCCTTTCTCCTCTTAAGACTCTCCATTATAAACGAAATCACAAAAATTCTGATAATTTTAGAGAACCTGTGAGATCCTTACATGCTAATTACCATGATCTCACCTTTTAAATAGTCAACCTCTTTCTAAATGCGCAGAGAATTAGATTCACCTTAATGAATCTAATAGATATTCCCAAATTGAAAAAAAAATCGTCGGAAAATTACTTTATCCTGATAATACCTTAAAGCTTAAAGTAATTATTATGAATTTCAAATTGGAAGAGTTTTTTATTTAAAAATTAAAAAAGTTCCAGGTTTAAATAATTTTAGAATGAATTATCTGATTTATTATAATATAGTGAAGATAAATACTTCAAAGTTGGCGAATTTGATATGGAAGGTTTAAAAATTTTAAACAATGAAATGTGCAAGATTAGAATGGGGGTGGCTTTTAAGAATAAGCTCTTCTAAACAAAGTAAGTTTTTAAAATTAAATTGTTTTTAACTCAAACTCTAAAGATATCAGTTTGAGGTTGCTGCAGAAAGTATTGAAATTTAATCACATTACTTAAAAAACCTTTTTGTACTATAATTTGCACCCACATGTCATTTTTATTTTTTTATTTACGCTCCTATCAACCCTGCTCGTCGAGTGCTTTCCGCGTTGGCAAATTAAATAGTTTAAACTGTAAAATGACCACCGCTTATCCCGTGAGTAATTTTTATTTCAATTTAAATTTTATTTTAGCAATTTCAAGATTGAATAGTTTTTAATGCAGAATTAAAAACGTTTCAGGTTTAATAATTTTTGAATGAGTATCGAAAAAATTTCTTTAAGATTTAAATTGTACAATTTACAAGTAAGAGCTTTAATTTCGAAAAGATTTTAATATTTGAAGCGGTTTGAAAATTAATATTTTTTGTGTGACTTGCAACTTGTAAAATTAAGCAAGTTCATCTTACTAATCGAATGTTTTAAAAACTTTAATAGAAATTTAAATGGTTTGCTGAAAAAATTCTTTAAAGACATTTTTTACCCTGTAGTTTTTGGTTTAAGGAGATAAATAATTTCTAATACAAAATAAAAGTTTCTGGTAACTGTATGTTAAAAATGTTTAAATCTTTAAATTAGTCAACATAGAAGGTATTTAGGAATCTTAGGAGTTTGGAAGAAATAAAAAAATTGATAAACCAGAAATTACCATTTCAAATTTTTTTGAAATGATAATTCATAACAGAATCTGAAACTCTGGTATATCGTTTGTTGCACTCGTTCGCTTATTTACCGTTTCTAAGTCTGGTGTCGTGAAAGAATGAAGAAATTTCTGTTCAATCGGAGTCTTCTCATTTTTAAAATCGGAATTAGCAGATTAAAATCATATAAATATGAGGTCCAATCCAAGAACCATCATTTTGATTCGGAAGACAGTCGTCCAATCTGCTTTCTTAAAAGAAATCGATTTCGAAAAGCAATCGTTTTTTTCCTGGGAAACTTCTTTTTTTCTGCAATTCTTTGAAAATCTACATTTGGTTTGAATTTTTTTGTTAAAACTTCTCAAGATTTAAATTATTTTTAAATGTTCTTAAAGTTCTAATGACATGTTTTAAAAAAAATCAAAGTTTTTCTCAATTTTCTTTAAATCCCGAAAATATAAAAATTGTCTTAAAATCATTTACATTTTTTTCGATATGTTTCTAAATCTTAAAACTTAAATCTACACTTGAAATCACAGATTCTCTCGGAACGAAATATGTTATTTATTAGAGGAAATTTGGCGATACGTATTTTTCCGATTTTGGAAAAAAAGAATTTCTAAAAAGTTTGCGCATTTGAATTTTGTGCTTTCTTTTTTAAAAAATTCTAATTTTTTCTTTAAATCTCTCATTTTTAAACTAATTGAGATATTTATTATTTTATTTTTGATTCTGAAAAAAATCAAAAATTGATTTTCTCAAAAAAACCCACCATTCAATTTTTTTCTTTTTTATTTCTGAGCTTGTGCTTTGATAATTAAGATATCTTATAAGTTTGATGCTTGCTAATTAACTTTGTTGGGCTAGAGAATTCTTTTTTCTTCCTATCAAATTTTCTATTTTTTCTCAGAAAGAATGACTAATACGAAAAAATGTTGAAATGAAACTTTGGTGCAACTTTTGAAAACATGAAAAAAAAATATTTTTTGGAAAACGCCACTTTTTTCATTCTTCTAAATATTTTTAGAAAGTTTCTCCTAATAGTATAAGAAAGGCATCTTGTGAACTGAACCATTTTTTGAGGCCAGGAGATTTTTTCCCCTTACAATGTAATTTTCGAATTTTTCTCGTAAATTATGAAAAAAATCTCAAAAGAACAAGACATTTTTTTCATACAACTTTTTTAGACGTGCAAACTTTTATCTTAACATTTTTTCCTTTGTCATTGTATCCAAGAAAAAGTAGAAAAGTTGATTTTAAGAAAGAAGAATTATTCTTCTGGCCGAGGAAGTTATTTAACAAGCATCAAACTTGCAAGATATTTTTTTTATCAAAGTAAAAATTCATAGAAAAATTGCCAAAAAATTTAAGGTGAGTGTTTCGTTGTTGAGAAAATGAAGTTTTAATTTCTTCATAATCAAAAATAAAATATACAATTAATTAATTAATTACTAATTACATAGGTCAAAAGTTACAGAGTTTTTAAGAAAAAATAGCGTTTTTTCCAAAACAAAGCACAACATTCAAAAACACATAATTTTTTAGACATTTTTTTTGTTTGCAAATCGTAAAAATATGTGTCGCCTAATTTCCTCTTTAAAAAAACATATTTCGCCCCCGAGGGTTCTGCAATTTTAAGTGTAGAAGCGTGCCTGATTTGAAATGGATTCGGTTTAGAAATAAAATGTACTACATTTTTAAAAATAAAATTACTTAATTGCAAATTTTGATTTACAAAATTTAAAGTGAATGAATTTTAATTCTTTTTTTTTATTTGGTGTAATTATTTAAAGATTGCCTGCGACTTCTCAAAAAATTATAGAAAGTTTTTTTACGAGTATTGGTATTCGAGACTTTCTTTTTTTGTTCGATGCGTGTGTTACTTCCTATAGTGTAGGAATTTTAGCCAAAACTTATCTAAAATAATGATTTCTGTTTTGAAATACGACAGTACAGAACAAACTGAAAACGTTTACGACATTACCAACAGAGCTCGTCAAGTGCTTCCCTCTTCGGCAAAATTACTACTTAAAATTTCAAAATGGCCACCGCGTGTACCGCCCGAACTTCCAGTATCCCTTCACACTTCAATCAGTGCACTTGGTTCGCGTTCTGTGAAATCGTGATAAGAAAGCTGCCGGTTCAACAAGTTAAGTTTTGTGTCAAAACGCGAAGAGCGACAGAGAGGAGTACTTTTTACATCCACAATTGGACGTGAGATAAAAATGGCTGAGAGTAAGGGCGCGTTGATCGCGAAGACAGTGCAAAAACACGCAGGTAGAGCGAAAGAGAAGGTAAGTGTGTCTCGCACATTCCAAGGAAGTCAGTGGTTTAAAACCCCGAAACATCTTGATCTCGCACATGATATGTCATGCTCTACAATACGCGTCAAATGTGATTGCATCTCTCAATTCCACCTGTCATTTATAGATTATAAAAATCAATCTTTAAATTTAAAAATCTCAAGAAATATAAATTACGTCTAGTATCTCGACTTCGGGTGGAACTAATCAAAGAATCGTAGTCTCCGCACGTCGCACGTTCACTACAAAATTCCAGCCGTGACGTATATCGGCAGGACAATTTTTCATTCACAAAATTAATGTCTATGTCTCGCGGTGTATTTCAAGGGCTTTTAAGTGTCAAAAAATCTGACTTGACATTTCGCCGAGAGCAAATTTTTTTTACTTGCCTAAGGTTTTCTTTTCGATTTCTTATGTTCTTTCATAATCAGTGACAGTGATCATTTTTGAATCGGTACCGTACGAATTATGTAACTGGCGAACACCAATCTATTGTGCAGCAGCTCCATTTAAAGTGACAATTACTTATGCAACTCACATCAATGTCACAGAGGCTTATTCGCCTGGGCTGTGTATTCTCCTATTCCCTATTCTTATATTACTTCAACAAATTCATGATCCGGTAAATTAATTACTGCAGCCGGTGATCTTTCAAAGTATATCTCGCGCTTCGTTATTGCTTATCTCGATTTCTCATTTCCGTATATTCTGATTAAAACCAAGCTTCCTCGTGTGCGATAATGCTAATTAGGTGTAGAAATCATTACCAATTTGGTCCTTTTTGGTTTCAAGCATGAGCATTCTTTAAACTGGAAAATGACACCCAGACACTTAATTGTTTAAAATTATTTGATATTACCTAGTTCCCTTCTTCAAAATGTAGGAAATATATCTTTCCTGTTAGAAAAATAATGTTGCTGATTGAAGTTGTGAAGTGAAATTTTTACCTAATAAAATTATCATATTTCCTCGTCATTGTTTTCATCATAGGACCCATATCTTGAATTTCATTCTGATTGCCAGATGGATTATTGATTACAGAATACAGGTGAGGAAATCCTTCACAATAGAGAGATCCCTCTAAAATTTCTCAACTCTCGTATGATGAGGAACTTGAGGTACCAATCATTCTGCGTTGGGTTGCACGTTTACAGATGGTATAAATCAATAAACTACTTAACTTACCGCCGAGGACGATTCTATTATTTGAGTGTATTGTCGAGAGAATAGGTGTCTGCACCTTAACATTACAAGTCATAAGATTGGTTTATCGCCCGACGAATAACCATCTTTAGTATCTGCATCAGCAACCTTTCCTTTCGTTTAGCTGGCCTCGAACATACGTTCATAACTAGACATTTTGAAGATCTTAGTACTTAGCTATAGCTATATCACACATTATTTATCTCCTGAAAGTTCTTAAACTCTAATATATCTTTCATGCAAATAAGAGTGTGTGTGCCCAACAGGTGTTATGCATTCACTTGAGTTGTAAAACTATGCAAAATTGGTAGCAGGAATTACTTCATCCCATTGTCAGTACATACATAGATATTAGGCTGTTGTAAGACACCAGCATCTACAGGTGCTTGGATTTTAGTGCCTTCAAATTACCGAAATTGTTTACTGATGACTTTTAAACTAGAGGGTGCTAAAATGTTGAATTATTAACATTGCAAATTACTGATTACAAAAGAAAAACTTTTAATTTTTTTAATTGTAGCTGGAACAATATTTGTAGATAAAATAGAATAGGGAAAAATATTGCGTTTATTTGAACGTTCAGAACTTCAGGTACATATAATATCTATACAGAGAAAATATTTCCAATGTTTTGATTTCTCGAGAAACTTTTCGAGGAATGTGTCATTAGGGAGTAAGTAGAGATAAACTGTTAAGGAAGGTCCGGAGAGCCATTAACGCGGACACTTTAAAGTTTCTCTTGGTTCAAAGTTCAAGAGCTCAGGGAGTTACACTCTGCTAGAAAAATACGCCGACCACTTGTGGTACTCATAACCTTACAAGGTACCCGGCGTTCGGTCAATAAACTCGCACGTGGATGGAATTAAATATGCGGTCCATTGTATGCAATCGTCCGCAGAAATCATCATCTACTTCCTCACATTTATGATCAATGAATGATTCTAAATTTTAATTAAACTAATTCGGAATATTTTGAATATGTGAGAACTTATCTTGAAATGTAAATTATTTAGTTGCTTTAACATAGCCGTAAAACTATTTAGAGGTGTCACAAATCGATGATTCAGAAATTGAAATTCTTTCGAAGTTTTACACCGGAAGGACGATATAATCTCAGCACTTTTGTTCTGAACTGTACATTTTCCCCTTAATTCTCTCGCTTTAATCTTTTCCTGCGATCGTCTGGCGCGCTTTGTCTCTAATTACTTTCATTATGACTATGAACACGTTTTTTTTACATTTTTTATACTGATGCACTTACTTAAGATTCATAAAATCGCGATGCTTAGATATTGATGTAAAGTTTATTTCATACAATGATGGACACACTAATTACTTTCAATTTTCTTGCATTTGGAGCAACGCTTCTTCTTTCTTGCAACACCCACGCCGAAAGTAAGGATTTCCACGCTTCTACATGATGTGCAAAGTAATTTTCATTCCTAGCATAGTTTGGGAGAATAATATTAGCGCATGCGTACATTCAAACCACTCATTTCTCTAATGGACAAACATGGGCATTTTGGAGATTAGTAAATTTACGCACCGGGAGGATAAAAATAATTTGAATAAAATTAAACACATATTTGACTTTTGACGCAAAAAAGAATGAAATAAATTGATAATAAAGTGTCAAGTGCAGACTCAATTATCCCAGGCAAGTCAGATAAGGCGGTATTCCAGATATTAGGAAGTAAACAGGGATGTGTGTACGTATCCTGTTGACGCATGTATTTTATGCAAATACAAGTGGTCGTGGCAATACGACAGAAATGTTCGAAGCGTAAACTTTTACCGCTTTATTGTTGCTCTGGCACAGGCTCTTTACTTCTTTCCACTACTCGATTTTTCTATGACTGCATCACGCTTCAGTGCCGGTGCATGTGTGTTTCGATTTTCTTCTGAGAGGCTTCAGTTTGGTTAAAGATAGCTCGGATCTGTCGCTATCCACAAAATAACTGTAAATTTGATATTCATTACCGTTAAATAACCACGTTTTGAATTAACTCACAAGCCACGATACATAATTACTAATTAAAAGCATATACATGAATTAACTGAAAGGTTCCAGTACAGAACTAGATAACCATTTTTTTCGAAAGCTCATTTTTAATATAGTAATAAAAAGATTGTCTCTACTTGTCTCCCATCTTCTCTTTTTAATTGACTAACCTCTTACTTTTTTTAGAGACATTTTTCTCAGAAACTTGCCACCCTAAAAGTTTTTAAATAGAGTAAAATAATAAAATACGTATTTCTTCATAGAAAAAGTCCTTAAATATAAATATTTCCAACATTACTCAGCACCAATGTACCACTTAATTCCAACTTAAAATTTTAAATCTTCATTATCTACAGAAAGCCACTTTTATAAGGTTTTTTTACTTAACTTTTTGCCTTGCGATCAGAAAAATATAATTTTCTTCTTTTTATAGAACTTTCATCAAAAATAGTCTGTCACAGTGCGATACCGTCACACCAAACCTTTATTTTCCCGGAACAGAATCATTTTTTTTGGATGAAAAATTATTGATTCTTATTCAGCCTGACAATATCTCAGGAGCAAGTTTGTATTATGTTTTAGAATTGAAAAATAGATCTTCAGTCTCTATCTAAAGACGATTAAAAAAAACATGTAATTTGAACCTACAAATTCTTTAATGATTTACTTGGAATTGGTTAACTTTTTCTGATGAACCTCATTCTCCTCTAACCAATTTAGCAACTCAATATCTCGGAAGCAAGATTTTATTTTTTTGTCTCAAATCAAAATTGCACTTTTTATCGCAATTCGCTTGAGTTCGAGATTGTATACTTCTACATTCCCTTTCTCGAAGCTGGTTAATATTTTGTAATCGTAATTTTTCTGTCTGCATTTTGAAATACTCCAGCTCGGGAGTAAACTTTTTTTTTATCTTTAAATGGTAATTTCGATTTTACAGAATGCTATTTCGCTCTCCTGGAAAATTTTAATTCTTTTATTTATCTAGTTATGTACTGCAACCCTTGAACTGGAATTCCATCAAGTATAGCATTTTAAATTGAGTTAAAATAAGTCTCAGGGTTGCCATTGAAGCGGGAAATGATTTAAACGTCATCACATATTCGGGCCGTGGCAGTTTAATATACGACTGACTGACGTATATCAAGTTAGCAAGCCAACTATTCGGAAAATAATTTTTGACTGGACCAAACATTGCCGTTTAATTGTCGTTTAATTGCCGTGGAATTCCCAGAATTTGCCGTTAATTATTTAAAAAAAAAATGGGGTGGCTTGCTAATTTGAGCCTCAAGTTAGCAAGCCACCCCCTGAAAAATGGCTTCCCTCTGTACAACGAATAATTTTTAGTACGTAGATAATTGCCGCTTAATTTGCCGTTCACGAAAATATCATTCCCAACGTCGGGGCACAACGGTGTCCCGGGCAAAACGGGAAAAACGCCAATTAACATCTCAAGTTAGCAATCCACCCCCTGAAAAATGGCTTCCGTCTGTACAACGAATAATTTTTAGTACGTAGATAATTGCCGCTTAATTTGTCGTTCACGAAAATATCATTCCCAAGGACGAGACACAACGGTGTCCCGGGCAAAACGGGAAAAACGCCGTTTATTTAGTTTATTTAGTTTACTTATTGCCGATAATTCTAGGAATTCCACGGCAATTAAACGGCAGTTTTTGTTCCAGTCAAAAATTATTTTCTGACCATTTTTCAG
>JAAAKG020000031.1:549376-592548 GCA_010014905.2 Druon quercuslanigerum
ATAAAAATAATGAAAAGTTAAATGATTTTCAGTTTAAATAATGTAAAGTTATACCATTTATTATCGAAAGAGATTGAAATTAAATAACTTTAAATTGAAACATTAAAAATTGTAAAGTTTCAGAATTTTTTTGTAATAAAACCATTTCATCAATATTTAAAAAAGATAATGGTAAAAATTAAAAAATTAAAGAAATAATATTGAGTTGTCAGCTTTCAAAACTCAAATTTTAAATTGTTTGATTTTAAATTTAAATGTAAAAAGTGGCTTAAAATTAATTAGGTATTTTCACTTCAAACATCAGCTAACTTGACTTCGTTGAAAGCTGAGGGGAAAGAATGGACCCAGTGCATGGAAAAAACTTTATTTCTGTAATATCTTTGTAATTAATAATATTTTTTATCATTTTTATATTTCATTAAATAGTAAATAAAAAATTAAAACTATTTTTCACATATACTTATGTAGAAAAAATTAGTTTTTATGAAGATATTAGCAAAATAGAGCAAAAATTGACCGAATCCCATGCATTTGGTTCCTTGTTTTTCCCTCAGCAATCAACGAAGTAAAGTTAGCTGATGGTTGAAGTGAAAATAACTAGATCATAGTGTTTAATTTCGCGAACTTTATTGTTTTTAGATTCGAATATTTTTCCATCAAAATATTTTGCTTTACATTTCATTATTTTCTAAGAAAAAAAAAACAATACAGCAGGTGTTTGAAGGAAAGTGCTTGTTTATTTTCAAAATAATGTTGTTTTTATTTATATGTTTGACCTACGTTCATTCCGCATATCTTTCCCTTATCAACCAGAAAATTCAAAAGAAAAATAGAATGTCATTGGTTCTAAAACTTTCCCAAATTACACCCAGAAAAAAATTTTTTTGAATCAAAGAAACTTTCTTTAAATCAAAGAAATTTTTTAAAAAAATTTTTTCGATTTAAAAAAATATTTTGTTTCTTTAAATCAAATATATCTTTGAATTAAAGAAGTATTTGATTGCTTCAAATAAAAAATATCTTTAAATTAAAGAAATAACATTTTTTAATTGACCTTTAGATTTCTTTAATAGAAATAAACGGTTTGGTTAAAAAAAGAGAACATGTTAGTTTAGAATGAATATACATTTTGTTTGAATCTAATAATGAATTATAAATAAATTGGCTTCCTCATGAAGCAAAATTCGACAACTCTAGTTTCAAGAAACTTGCATGGTCTATTTGTTCACATGAGGACAAAAGTTTATTTTAATATTTTTTGTGTAAATGAATTTTATTCTTTCCTAATTTACAATTCTTCGCGAAAATTTAAGGTAAAAAGATAAATTGTGACGAACTTGTGCACAGAAGTAACAAAAATTTACATAAAACCGAGGTAGAAAGCTGGTATGCTTTCTGCAAATCCCTACGATCCCTACGATTCAATGATGTCGGACACGCCTTTATCACACATTTTAACGATGTAAATTATTACCCAGAGCCGTCCCCCTCAGCGTCTTCGCAAAAATTTGACAACACGTTTTCCGAAAGACGCGGTAACTTAAAATAATCAAACTGATTTGTGCTGTGCATTCTCGTGGTACATTAGTATTGTCGATTAAGAAAATCTTTCTTTGATTCAAAGAAATAATTTGCTTATTTCAAATTATTGACTCTTAAGAAATTATTTCGTTGATTGTTCCCAGCAAATTTTTTGACTCCAAATAATTTTGTTCTAAATCGAAAAAATCATTTAAATAAGTAATTTCTTTAAATGGAAGAAACTTGGTGACGAGATTTATTAAAATCAAATAAATGATCTTTTGATGTAAAAATATTTGTATGTTTAATAAAAAAAAACCTAGTCAAAAAAATGTTTGTTTTTTTTTAATTTAATAAGAACATTTTTCTGGGTGTACGTGCAAAGTCTCATTGTGAAATACGTATATGAGAAAGTATCATAGTGATTGAAGGCTTCAATTCATAAAGTACGCAAAACATACTTTCTTTGACATCATGCTTATCATGTGATTCACAGTAATAAATGACTACTCGTATGTCCTGAGATAATTTCCTTGTGGCTAATTTGAATTCTCTTCTGCTGAGTTAAAAATACCTTCATTATCTTAATTAAACATTATCTTGCAGTTAGGTATTATAATTCAAACATTCGAATTTTTTACTGCTTTATTTTCAAGTAGTAATTTAAATTTAAACTTTTATACATTAATTAAAAATAGTAGTTAATAATCTGAAATGATCCACTTGTCAAATAGAGGGTTGGCACTATTTTAAGTTGAGAGTAACACTGAAATCACTTCTTGCCTTGATGCACTATTTTGTAGGATGTAACTGATTAGTAGTTACTATTGTCCAGTTGAAAATTGTATCTGTGAGCAGTAATAGCCTATGTACTCTAATCGTTCTTTTGTGCCTAGTATGAATAGAAGTCATGGGGCTATTAATTAATTCGAAGCAATCTTTATTCTGTACCTCAAATGTATTTATTGAACAAATAAATTCATCTGTACTAAACGCAGATTTATAATTTTTACATTTTGATTTTAGGGACTGGTGAGTCGGGTAAATCCACGTTCATCAAACAGATGAGAATTATTCACGGTTCTGGGTACTCGGACGAAGACAAGAGAGGGTTCATCAAATTGGTCTACCAAAATATTTTCATGGCAATGCAATCTATGATTCGGGCCATGGATCTTCTGAAGATCCAGTATGGGGATTCGGCGAATATAGTAAGTGACCACAATACAATGTTGCTTTATAATTCTAATTTAAAATCTTACTCGTATCCTTCATTGACAATTTGGATTGCTTTGTCGAATACAGGAAAAAGCAGAGCTTGTTCGCGCTGTAGACTTCGAAACGGTAACGGCATTTGAAAGTCCATATGTAGAAGCTATTAAGGATTTATGGGCAGATGCCGGTATTCAAGAATGCTATGACCGTAGACGAGAGTACCAACTTACAGACTCGGCTAAATAGTAAGTACATCTGATTCCTAATCCTTTTTTGGGATATTAAATCACGTGTCTTTTCAAAGGGGACAATGATTTTTGAAGTTGATTCACTCAGGACGAAGAAAAGCTTTAAAAACGAAATTCTGATGTATGTCAAGTGAAATCAACCTGAAAATCTTACTTTCTGTTTTCATTAATTTTATTTTGCAGTTACGATTTTATGCTCTTTCAATTTTGTAAAGTATTCCAGATGTTCATAGTATCTATGAATGATCTTTCAAGATAAGATCGTTTCCGAGCGTCATGATTTGATGATAAAAGTATCACTAGCGATTTCAAAGTGAAGCAAATTCAAAAATTCGAACGAAAATTCTGTCTGTTGGTTTATTTATTTCTTAGGGTACTTACAAGTGATCTGAGTTAAGCTGAAGATTTTTTTAAATCTAACTGTAAGTAAAGCTCAGTTTGAGTTGATCTTAAACTTAAATTGAGTCGTACCGTTAACCAACCATTTTTAATTCAGATCAAGCTTTTCAACCGGCTTTACATTTGTTCACTAACTCGTAAACTTATAATTTAAACATTAACTTATAAAATCGAAAATTGTATGCTGGTTAGAAAATTCTAGATCGGATATTAACAATTTTACAGTAATTCATTTTTTCAAACTTCCTATTACTGAAATGAGAAGATGAGAGTAATTGTGCTAATTTGCCAAATACACTCAAGCGTTCAAACTTTGAACATTGCTAATTGTTAGACGTAATCAGTATTTCAAACAATTTTCTGGATAATTTGCATTCTTGAGATATCTCCAATTGTGAGAGCTCAATGATTCAACAACTTTTAAGTCAACTCAGCCGAGCTTAACTTAATTCAATCACATTTAAAGTGATTACAGTATTTGCATACACTATTCTTTTTATTTATAAACTTCTTCATGATATGTTTGTTGACTTAATTTTCTAATATCACTAACAATTAAGTTTTTTATTTCAGAATTGATTTTCTTCAGGAACTTGAAAGCAATCCAAATTTGTTTGAGTATTTATATATGATTTTTTATATTGCTCTTTTTGTTTCCATGTTTAGTAAGGCAGTTTTCCGTACGGTTCATACCTTGAAATTTTCGGTATACATTAAATGAACTGTTACATGTGAATATTAAATTGTAATTTCTTAAACATTAACAATTGACAAATTTTAACATTTGGAACTTGAACACGTTTATAAAATTAAATTAATTACACGAATAAATAATTTTTAATTGATGAAATTTTGTTCTGAAAACTTTTAAAATACAAACAAATTTATTTTTGGATATTTTTAAAAATTAAATTTCGGATCCGTACAAAGACAACTTAGTATTTTTGATTTAATTTCTCAAATTTTCAATTCGATTTCTCATTTAATATCGACGTAAGTTGTTGACAAGAAAGTCCCGGTATGTTATGAATCAAATAGCATGACCTTAAAAAGTAAGAAAAAAGTTTTACATGAAGAAATATGAAATTAAAGCATTCATAAGAAAACAATTTCACATATTACAAGCTTAAAATTCCTTAAATTCATCATTTAAAAAATTTGAAATCGAAAATTTGGATCTTGGATAATGTTGCACAGTTAAAATTCTAATCGTGAAAATGTACGCCACTTAAAATTGAACAATTTTCAGTATAGGAGAATTTTAAGCATTGTTAAATGAATTAAGAATTAGATTCTTGGCAATATGAAGATTTTTAATAATGATTGATCAATCTTTGCTTGAAAATGATTTTAAGGTAATTTCGAAATAATTATAGTAACTTTTGTGCACCAATTTGTTAAAGTCATGTACCCTACGGAGTTTTTAAAACATCTAAATTTTTGTTTGAATTTGTACGTTTACTGCATTATATTAAATTTTCATCATATAATTATTATTTCGTTTTTTAATCCTGGAATAAGTCGTAAATTGCTATATGTATTTATTGTTAGTTCAGCTACTGATGGAAAAATTTTACAGCTACCTAATGGAGATAGATCGAGTTGCAGCACCAAACTACCTCCCCACAGAACAGGACATTCTTCGCGTAAGAGTGCCTACTACTGGTATAATTGAATATCCATTTGACTTGGAAGAAATCCGATTTAGGTATGTCGAATCCGAAAACCAGAAGAAGCTGCCTGCACGTCTGCAAAGTTCATATTGGGTCTTCACCAGATTGTTTCTGCATCCACAAATGTGTTTTAATTGTGCCTCATTTTCTAAAATGTGACTAATTGTGTTTTTACTTTCCACTCTTTGAATTCACGTCCCTACTTCTAAGAGTAAATAAATTAATAACGGATCCTACGTTGATAAAACGTTTAACTTTGAATAAGCTCACTTAGGAAAGGAAGAATTTTGAAAGGGACATGAAATTCATCGAGTGGAGCGCTTATCTTTACAGGCACTGCCAATAGGTGAGCATGAGTGTACTGCATTTTCGTATTCCCTTATTTTTAGAGTTTAAAAAAGACCCTCGATATTTGCATGGCATGTGGTACGAAGACGATGGCTTGATTTTTGTTTGCAGTTATCTTAGTGACCTAGCACGTATCGAGGCGCCTGACTATCTTCCCACTGAGCAAGACATTCTTCGAGCTCGAGCTCCCACTACAGGCATTATAGAATATCCATTTGATCTGGACTCCATCATATTTAGGTACTAACATACCATATTTTATTTCACTTCTATGAGCCCCACACTGTTCACTAACTTCCGCTTGTGGACTGGGATTTCTTCTCGGTAACATTACAAAATTACTTTCATAGCAGAAAAAGCAGGGCAGGTTCTAATCCTAGATTCCTGTCTTACCGACATCAAGGTTATTCGAAAGCGTAAGTGGTTGGTGCCCGTGCTAAGTTTAAAAATATTCTTGATGGCATCATAAAAAGGCAGTTATGAGACCCGAATTTTGCCTAAACGATTTCAATTGTTATTTACTATTTTAATGATAAATAACCTTGCAATTTTTTACGCTAAATTTGTTTTTCATAGTCGGTCTGAATGTTAGTAAGGAAGAAATCTTGTATTAGAACTCATCCTCACACTCTACTTATTCATCTTATATACATATAAAGAATGAATTTTCTATTTACGGTATTTTAATTGGGAAAATTTCTCTACCTTGAGATATTGCAATTGAAGACCTAAAATTGTGTGAATGGATAAACAACACATAGAAAAAGGTTTTCATTCAGAAATTCAGGTTTTTGAGATGTTAAATTCAATTATTATTTCATATTATTCGTTTGCTTTCTATTGTTTTGATGCATTTTTAGAATTTACTGCTTTGCAAATAAAGGGCACCAGGAGTGCAGAATTTTTACTAATGCATGTTTTCAATGTTTGCTTGGGCTTGGATATCAAATAAGAGGCATGCAATAAATGTCATGAAAAAAACTGCATACTTTTTTCTTCTGATAATGATACTTTTCAGAAAGATACAAGCTTAACACATTTTTACAGGATGGTAGACGTCGGCGGACAGAGATCGGAGAGAAGAAAATGGATCCACTGTTTCGAAAATGTCACTTCCATAATTTTTTTAGTAGCATTAAGTGAATACGATCAAATTCTGTTTGAATCGGAAAACGAGGTGAGAACTTTTTCAAATTAATGTAATCAATAATAATGTGGAGGCTTCGTGCCAGAATTAAGATTCAATCAATTTTTTTCAGAATCGAATGGAAGAAAGTAAGGCGTTATTCAAAACGATTATAACATATCCCTGGTTTCAACACTCTTCTGTAATTCTGTTCCTAAACAAGAAAGATCTGCTCGAGGAAAAGATAATGTATTCTCATCTCGTCGACTACTTTCCTGAATATGATGGTGAGTTTTTCAAACTTTCTGGTGTAGTGTATCATACTTTAGTGTAGAGCGATAGGACTAAAGTGAATTTATATAAGAAAAATAAAAGATAAGATGATGTGGATGTCATTTTCGTTGATAAGCCTGCAAACACCGACTTTTCAAGACCCGACTCTAAGCTTTTTTATCTTTCATGTTTAGAAATACGTCAGACTCCAAAAGTTTTGTTTTCTTCTCACTTGTTTCGGATAGCAGGAGTCCAAGTATTGCAAACTTGATCAAGACAATTTCTAAGCAAGTCAATCTTAATTTTCGAATTCACTTGACCCATCCAATTCTTTTAAGAATTCAGTCCCTCATGTGAGAAATTTAAAGCCGGCCTGCTTTCTAATAATGCAAAAAATTTGATCACTAAACTTAGAAGTTTTGTGGTGTAGGGCCTAAACAGGATGCCCCGCCAGCCATGGATTACGTCTTAAAGGTGTACCTCTCTGCGAACCCCGATCCTGACCGCTCGTGCTACTCCCACTTTACCACTGCGACAGGTCTGTTCAAGTGCGGCACACCCCTAAAAAGTTTTCAAATCCCGTTTGTGCTAGTACTTTCTAAGATAGGAAATAAGTCATTGGGAATTTGCTTGTAGCGGAAGCTTAGTCTGTATTTTGTATATATTAATCAGGGAAGTATTTCATTGAAACGGATACTAGAGAATTTTACATTTGTACAAAAATAGAAATGCGTTTTAATTAGATAAGACGCAAACGAACTATCATTCAATCTTATATTTAAAATTCAGGGTGTCCAAATTTTCTTTTTAATTAACAAGAAAATTCTGTCAAATTTTTTTAATATAAATTTCAGACGAATTGAAATGTTCTATTTTCAAATAAAAATATATCAATTTTAGGCGTGAATGAATATACATTTTTTTTCTGTTATTTTTTTAAACATAAATTCAGAAACTCCCTTTCTTTACAAATGAAATAATGTAATTAAAAAAAAAATGTATTGCTTACTACTTAAAAACCTACTGGATTCAAATTCGGGAACCCTTTTTTTTATCCAGTTTCCTATTGTGCAAAGGAAAATATTTTGTTTTTAGATTAATTCTCAAAGTGAAGATAATTCACTTTAATAAATCAATTACCAAATAATAATTATAGATTAAAGGGTATCAATTCAGGGTTGCCGCTGAACTGTGAATCCGAGAATTTTTTGAGACCGGCAAAAACCGGGAAATGATGTTGAATTTATTTTTTGACCGGGATTTTTATAAGAAGAATCTATCCAAACACTTTAAATATAAAAATTTGTATATCACATGATGATATAATGTAATTTCAAATAATATTTCTCCCTTTTCTCTTTTTTGAGAAATGATTTACGAATTTAAACTAAGTTCGAGTTCAACTTTTTTTAATGTTACGTTTAGTTGTTAACTTTTTTTATTTATGATATTGAGTTTACTAAGCGTATTTATAAAATCTTTTACTTTAAAATTTTTCCATTTTAGATCTTTAATTTCAAGTTTAGATACATTTTTAATTTAAAGAATTTCAAAATGCAGTTTAGAAGTCCTGTACCATGAAAAGCGTTTGAAATTGCAAATTTATAAGAAAAAAAAAGGATTTTTAGTGATCAAATGTAAATATAAATATGAATTAATTTACGATTTTTAAAATTAAATTTTACTCTAAGCATTAAAAGTTAACAATAATTATTTTACAATTCGAAGTCAATTCACAGTTAATGAATTTACAGATTTAGAGTTAAAAATTAAAATGTTTTGATTCGAAAGCCTTATTAGTTAAACATATGTAAACGTCCGATTGAATACTTTATAAAATATTAAAAATATGTAAGTAGCTTTAAATTAATAGATTCGCAATTAAACGCTTTTATTAAGTTTCAAATTCCATTCAAATACTGTTTCAGTCTAAAATATTCTATTTTTGACCCATTCAATTTGAAATTTGGGGATTCCAAGAAAGCATATTTATTTCATATTTAGCAATATAAAGCTAAATTTAAACCTAGAATGTTACAATTTTAATTATTCTATGTAAAGAGATTTTATTTTGTGTGTGAAATTGTTGAATTGTGATGTTTACATAAGAATTGAACACTTATTAATTTAGAAAAAGTTCGAATAAGTTAAATTTTAAGAGATATTTACAAGTGTTAAAAAGATTACAAATTAATATAAAACTGAAAAGAGCTTCAAATAATTTAATGCAGCATGTAGGTTTTCGCAGTTTTCGAAGAAAAAATTAAGAAGATTTTTAAGAATTGTGAACGGTTTCATAAAAATAAAATATTTTTTTTAATTCCTAGAAAAATTTAACCTGATTCTTCATGTTGAAAAATTAATTTTAAGAGAATATTTCCAAAATTGTCAGAATAGAATTTGAAAGAGTTTAAGGCCTTTTTTTTACTTTTGAAGATTTGAAAAAATGTCAAACAAAATGTAGATTTTTGATGAATTTAAAATAAAATTTTGAACCTTTTTACGGATTTTGAAAGACTTTAGGATAATAAAAACTTGTCTTGAGATTCCTGGAAAATTAAAAAATTATTTTCAGTTTTGAAAAAATAATTTCAAGAGATTTAAAAGTATTTCAGAATAAGAACAATTTTTTATATATAAATAACAAGTGAACAATTAATAATTTGAAATTAAAGTGTTTAGTTCTCAAGATTGTAATAGTTTAATTTTTGATGTTTCTAGTTTAACCTTGTTTTAAATTATATAATTTAAAAATATATGAATTTATTGATTCATTCTTTAATTTAGAATATAGAGAACGAAAGTGTGGATTTCTACTTTTTAAACTGAATCTGAATCTTAGAACTGTACAGTTCATAAAATTTTTAAATGGTACATTTCCCAGTTTATCTGCATTTTGAATTTTGAATTCAAAAATGTTAAAACTTTATTGTAAAGGTTTAAAATTCAAGACTTTCACTTACAGTGCGTTAATATGCAGTTTAGTTTTTATTACTTTATATCAAAAAATTTTTAGTTTTAAGAGTTTTAATTTTTGAATTTAATTGGCCAAGAATAGTTCTGTGAACCGGTAAACAATCGGCAAATGAACAAGAATTTTTTCCTTTGACTAAAACGGCCACCCTTTAACCTCTAATCTTTTAGTCGCGAACAATATAATAATTATATTAATATTCCAAA
Organism: Druon quercuslanigerum; assembly: GCA_010014905.2. Taxonomy (NCBI): domain Eukaryota; kingdom Metazoa; phylum Arthropoda; class Insecta; order Hymenoptera; family Cynipidae; genus Druon; species Druon quercuslanigerum. The sequence continues at coordinate 559,360 of JAAAKG020000031.1, forward strand.
TGGAGAAAATTGAAAGTATTCGCAAATTCTCAATTCGTAGAGCTAGAACGTAATATTGCGTGTAAAAGTAGAGAATATGCAGTTGCCAGAAATTCCCAAACATTTTTTTCTATAATAGAGAGAAAATACATTATTACATCTTTTTAACTACAAATATGAAAATAAGAAATACTATAATTTTATTTGCGAAATGGGATGTAAAAAATCAAGTAAATAGTGTTTCACTTCTCTCACAATATTCTCAAATCCTCGGAATTTCAATATAAAAATTTACAAATATACGCATGTTCTCTATTCCTGAAGCTTGCGGCCGAAGTAAAACTCATATCCCTATATCAGTAATGCTCTTCCCCCTGCATTATTCATCAAAAATGATTTGATCTCATTCTCATTTTGGTTACGTTATCGAAGTATATTTTTAAAACGATGTCCTGACATTATGCAAGACATATCAGCTTGTTAACTGTGCTTTGAAGAGGCTTCCACTTATTTTCGCTAGTCATAATACCATAATTCGCCCTTGAAAGGCATATTGGATTGGCTAAAATTACGCCATAATTCCAGTATGACTAAAAAAATCCCTCTTACCCCTTTTCCGATACCTTGACAATACTTAGAGTGGACCTTTGTAGGTGGTTAGATCGCAGGATTAATCCAAATATTAACGTTCCATATGAGTTCAAGACACCTTCTTTTCAAGAGTCAGGTTTGAACAGTGATATAAATTTTCACCTCGACTTTCAAGAAAGAGACGTGAACTAATGACCTTTTATAAAACCATAGCGATATTGCAACCACCCTGTATGCTTGTTGTGTATTTACCAGGCCCGCAAAGAGACGCTACAGCAGCTAGAGAATTCATACTGAGGATGTTTGTCGACTTAAATCCAGATAGCGAAAAGATTATTTATTCCCACTTCACATGCGCCACAGGTAGGTTCCTTGCTAGATTACACTGTAACGCAGCTTTGCACGACCATATCTGCTTCTAATGCTTTTAATAGAAAAGTAGTCTTCCTGAATGATCTGTTATTTTCTTATTAACTTGTGTTTTATTGTACTAATATAAGTTTGTGTAAATATAACCTTCAAAGGAAAATCGATTCAATCTAACATAGAAATTTCCTTAGATACAATCTCACGGTTGTTACGAGGGGGTAATTATTCTTAAAATCTGATTTACAACTCCCGTGAAACCCATCAAGTCTTTAGAAATCGTTGAAATCCATTAAAATCTTTTAATCACTTTTAAAATCCTCCGTAATCTTTTGCTTTTTCGGAAAACTTAGGAAATTCTATGAAATACTTTGAAATATTTTAAAATCCCTTAAAATTTTTGAAAGTCTTTGAAATCCTATGAAATTATTACATCCTATGAACTTTCAGTAAATGCGTGAAAATCTATTGGGATCTGAAATCTTGAGTGCGTTAGTGTCGCGAACCGGTTTAACCAGGTAGGATTTTTAAGATGCTTTTTAATTACATGACAATTTAAAGGAGGAAATCTTTACAATTGGTTATGATGAGGGAGGTCCCACATTCATATAAGATAAAATTTCCTGACTTTAGACAAAATTGTTAGCTAGTTTCGTTTTTCACTAACTAGGTTTCTTTGGCGCGTAAAGTTATATTCATATTAACTTTCTGTACAGTTACTGCGAGTTATTTGTTCCATTTGCGAATTTCCAAAAACTGCGTACAACGTGCGAATTCAACTTCACGCGCGAAAGAAACCTACCGAGTGAGAAAGGAAGCTAGCCAACAACCATTTTTTTTCAAAATCAAGGAATTTCAATAATTTTCAATAACTGGCAAGAATAGATTAAAAAATTTTCAATTTTGATTTAAAATTGTTTTATTCCTTTATAAAAGCTTCTTGGTTTAAAATGTTACTAGTTTAAGGTACAGGTCTCTGAATATTATAGGTCAGGTCAAATGAAAAATTAATCAGGGCAAAATTACAAAATTAGTCAATTTTTAAAATAAAGTTTTGAGGTAAACACTTCCTAAAGATGATCGATTTAGTTATAAATTTTAGTATTTGTATTAAAATTCAACTGTTTTGTTAAATTTTCGTCTTGTTAGGTTGAAAATTCAACTATTCTTGTAGGAAATTTACTTTTTGTAAAAATGCATATTTTGCTGTAGAAAAGTCAATTAAAATCTTTTTTGAAACTTTGTTTGAAAATTTTGGGTTAAACCACTTTATTGAAAAATCATATTTTTGTTTGTTGAAGATTTATATTATAAGTTCAAAATCATGTCCTTTGAAAGTTTAACCCTGGAAAAAGAAAGGCAGGCCCTAACAAATAAATTTTAAAAATTATTTTGATGTAATTTTTATGTTAAGATAAGGTGAATGAAGCTTGTAATGTGTTGAGATTTGCATAGCATAGTAACGCTTAGTTTGCCATAAATAATTATTTTTGTTATTTTTTAATTTTTGTAACTATGAAAAACAACAGTAAAATTGTTTTAAACACAAATAAAACGCATCTGAAATATTACCTGCTTTCGCGAGTTCATATTTTGCTGCATTAACGGTTTCTCGGCACCCAATAGATATCCGTTGAAATTTCTTTCAATCTTCAGATATCCAGTAAAAACCCATAAAATATGATGATAAAACTCCTTGTAATCCCTTTACCACTTTTAGTATCTTTGAAATTCCCTTGAAATATGTTGAGATACCTTAAAACATCTTGTTAAATTCGCAACAGACGTAAAATTCAATTATGGCTGATGTAATTACGTGAAATATCTTAAAATCCCTTTATTTGCCGCGGAAATTGTTTGGAATCCCTTACAATACCTTGAAATCTTTGATAGCAAATCAATCCCGTTATAGATATTCCATAAAACACCGTTTAAATACTATAAAATTCTTTGAAAACCTAAGAAATTTTTTGATATCATATACACTTTTTGTAAATCCCTAAAAATACTTTGAAATCTTGCGAAACCTCTCAAATATTGTGAAATTTATTGAAAGTTCTTAAAAATATTTAAAAATAATAATCTTTAAAATTCTTTAAATCTTGTGAAATTCCTTGAAATCATTTTAATCTTTGAAGCTTACTTAAAATTCTTGAAAATATAGAATATTCCTTAAAACCACTTGAAAGCTTTTGAAATTTTATGAGATTCCTCGAAAACTGTTTAAATCCTTGAAATCCTGCATTCTCTTGTACGCTAAAAACTCGAATGATTAACTCTCGGGAAATTAGTTCGAAACGAGACACGTAAAAAGGTTTTTGAAATTCAAATAAACGAGGCTGGACATTTATGATAATTGAATCGATTTTTTTACTACAGTAAATAATTTTTTTAACTGTTTGGTTCATACATTATTTTGCATGCTGCATACACGGGACCGAAAAACAGATACGGAGAATATTAAGCTTGTGTTCTGCGCCGTCAAGGACACGATAATGCAAACTGCACTAAAAGAATTTAATCTTGCTTAAATGTGAATGGTTTGCTCGATTCAGTCGAGATTTTGTCGTGATCCTCAAAATTTTACAACTCTATCGGTATCAACACTTATGGGGCAAAAAACTACCTTCGCCACACATATGATCAGAAATTTTGTTTTATATTTGAGGCTTTCGAATTCTCATTCAGATGCATTCAATTCACTACGAAAAATAATTTTTTATCTCAAGTGCCATTGATTCACGTTGCAACGAAACTATCTTGAAAATATTGTAAAATAAATGTATTTTAAGATCAGACGTTATAAGTTCTAAGGAAATTGAATATAAGGTTATTTTTTGCACAAAACATCTATCGAGCAGTTGTTGTTGATGTTATGATCGTTCTCGTTTGAAAATTGTTCTGGATTAATTAATCACTGGCCCACTAAGTGGTTTTTATTATCCGTCAAAATTTGAATAAATTTTTTTTTTGGAAAACATCATTTGGGATTCTATTGATTGTAGTTTGGAATTCACCTTCTAGAATTTAATTTCATTTTAAGGGCATGTGACACTTATCCGATTCTTATTTTACCCATATTTTTGGTGGACCATGCCCATTCCAGATGAGATGAGATATCAAACTGAAAGTTTGGAAAAATAAATAAAAGTGTCCAGGAAACGGTTATGTTTTAATAAATTTTTACAATTGCAAAAAAATAAATATTAGAAACAAATTTTCTAGTATTAACAATTTATTTGTTATTTTCCTAACTTCTTTTTCTATATTTTCCCAAACTTTCAGTTTAATATATCGTGTGGAATTGGTATGATCCACAAAGAAATGTCGGTCAAGTATGAATCGGATAAGTGTCACATGCCCTTAAGTTTGAATCTTGTTTTTCTTAAAACATATTTTTTATATTGCATGTTGCAAGAGATCATTCTAAAATTATTTTCTTTTAAATTTAAAGAGTCTCAATATTGTTCTTTTTTTAATATTAACTTGCTTTACGACTTACGGGAAGGCATGCTGGACTGTTTATTATATCTTCTCTAAAGAAAAAAATTTTGCTTGAAGAAGAAGAAAAGGTAAATTGCATGTATGTTTTATCATCTGAGAAGTAAAAATATGGTAAGTTGAATTTAATGAAAAAATTTTCAGATTAGCTTTATTCTTCTCACGTGACCTTCATTTTGACAATGTCGATAAATCGCTATATTAAAACACAAGCCTTTCTTACAGAAATCTGTTGCAAGTTATTTGAAGATAATGAAAAATAAAAATTACTTGGTTTTACTATTTACAAGTACAATGTAAACCATTAAAGATGAATTATATTTGCAATCAAAAGCATGTAAAATTCCAAAATGTCGACAATTGAAACTTTGGAAATTGTATAACATCAAATTGAAGTATTGAAAGTTGAAGAATGTGAAAATATAAAATAAAATTCATCTTTAATTCTGAGCTTCAACCAAAAATTTCCTGTTTAAAACATTTAACATTAAATGGTTTATAACTGAAAGCATCTAAAATTTAATGTTTGGCAGAATCGTTTGAAAATTCTCAATTTCAAGTTAAGGCAATGATAAAATAATAATTTAGAATTGATTTGCACAGGTTTAAATTGTACAGTTTAAATCTGATTGTAAAATTTAAGTATCCCTATAGAAAAAATTCAATAATGAAGATTTTATGGCATTATGGACAAGAAAATATAGATTTAGGAAAAAATGTATAATTTTACTTTTAGAATATGCAATCATATTATTGCTCATGGTCTGATTTAAACATCATAAGATTATTTCATTTTATTTATTTTATTATTTCATTTCCATGACTTGTGTTTCACTACTTAATATCAAAAAGGTCGAGACTAAACGTACAACATTACAAGATTATTTGTTATGAAAGAAAGATGAATAGCGTATAGAAACTGCTAAACAAATGACTGAATTTGATAATAATTGATTCATTATTAAACATTGAATGATGTAAATTTGTACAGAATATTTTTCTCGAGAAAACAAGCTATCATTCATTAAAATCGAACCATTTTTTTTATTTGGTAAGAAACGATAAGAAAAAAAGTCCGGTAGAGAAAAAAAAATTTAAAAGAACCATTTTCTCATGTTTCAAATTTTTTTTATGCAGATTAATCGTTTACCCTGTAAAGAAGACCATCAGGAATAATATGGACAAATTTTTAAGTATATTTAGACAGTTTTTTCTCGAGACCTCTTTTTTGTGTGCCCGCAATGCATTTAGTAAGGAAAATAAAGAAGTAAAAGTTTTTAAAATCATTATGATAGTTTAATGAAGCAGAGGGAACTAGAATAATACTTGACTTGTTTCTCGGCAGATACGGAAAACATCAGGTTCGTATTTGCGGCGGTGAAGGACACTATCCTGCAATCAAATTTGAAAGAATACAACTTGGTTTAAAGATTTCCAACAAGAATTCGAAATGGATTCGACTGTTCCTGTGAGCCTGAGACCAGAGCTTCAGCAATCAGCACCAAGCTCGAACTTTGTTAAAAGAGCTGAACAGTGAGAACGAAGAAACAAAGTACGAGGGAAGGGAAGCGCGCAGGAAACAAATACTGCTCGTGTTGATCGTAGACGACAAATTAAGTCATCTCAGCACGAGTGCACCAACTTTAGGTAGATAGATATGTGCTATGGGAATTCCAGCGACAAAAAAAAACAAGGACCTAAATCTGAACGTTATACGTTCTTTCCTAAAACCTTTTCACTGTCGATACCAACAAACTGATTTAGTTTCATACTGTATTTGTTGAATTTGTTACCTTTTTATAGCTTAGCTTAGTCGATCGAGCTCGGCTGACTGTGAAATCGCCTGATTTTTATATAACGATAAAAAATAATAAATCACGAACAACAAGTAAACTTACGAAAAAGCACAGCGCAGCCACGCCGTGCCATGTCTGTCCAAATGTGTGTTTCGAGATGAACGATCTCAGCGACGAGAACATTTCGGGAGAAACCGAAGGGAGAACAAAAGCTTTTTAATCACGAGTAGTCGGAGACACAAGTGAGAGCAATTCTAGTGCCATTTAATAGTGTGGTGTTTTTATTGCAGTCCTTTGTTAGATGCAAAAAGCCAAAGTGTTTTTTTATCTGTGCCAGAAAGGACTAAGAGTTTTTTCTGCATGTGACTCAAATTCACGATTCATCGTATAAATATTGTTACATATAATATATAAAATGAAACCTAGAATAGCGTCGAAGAAGTACGTCGGCAAAGCAAAACAAAACAAAAGCAGGAAACTCTCCTCATCTACGTCTTTACATTACGAAATATTAGGAAACGGCATCTGTTTGATGTAGTTTTAGGTAATTGGGAGGCGGGAGTAAGCAGGCTTCCCTGCCTCTCTCTCCTCCGAAGCCGGTGCTCGGAGCGCGAGGGCTTCAAACGCTATCCTGGGGGCTTATTATTATTATTATCATTATTATTCGTATTATTATTACCAACACCATCATCATTATCATTATCATTTTTTTATCAGTGTTTCTATTTCAAAACCAAGCGATTATCCAATCCATCTCGTCACCTAGAGAGAGGAAATTCGAAACTCGTGTTCTGTAAAAAGCCTGTCGAATTATTATTCTCAGTTCGATACCTTCATGTTCAAAGAAACTTCCTCGAAGTTGTTAATTTAGACGACCATCCTGCCGCTGGTCGTCCAGGAATTTCATTCAAATCTGCTCCAATCACAGATGAGAGTTTTCCACCTCCACTCTCCACATTCCATTCTACTTTAGGAGCTTTCTCGGGTGAGCCGAGAGAAGCGGTGGTGGAAATGTTTCATATGCACTTTTGAGTGAATTTCCCTCGCTGGTCAGGCCTGGTTTAAACTGACCATCCTGCTTTTCGAGTTGGCCATTCGTTTTAGTACGAATAAGCGGCGCTAAATGCGAAATCAAACGACAGGTGGTTCAGTTTTTTTAGAACTCAACGGATTTCAAGTGAATTAAAAATAATTCTAAATAATATACTAAACGAGAATATTAATTGCTAAACCTGTCGATTGTTTACCACGTATCTGTACTAAAACAAGAGGCAACTGAAAAAGTTGAGTGGTTTAGACGAGCAGCGCAAGCTTGGTTTGTGTAAATTAACCACTCAGAGAGGATTTTTTTTTGGACATGGATTTTTCGGATTAATAATCAACTTCCAAAAATTTCTCTTCTCCCCAACTTTGAATTGTTAGTTTTTTTTTTACGAGATTTCAATTTTCGAACAGGAATTTCAAGGCTTCCCTGATTTTGAGTTTTCTCGGAGAAAATTATTCGCCAGGTTAGTGCGATCGCGATTCCGTCAATTTCACCTAAGATTCTTTCAGTTTCAAAGAACCGAGACGCCCACTGGCTGGGAGGAAAGAAGCGCGGAGGAGGTAGACTGATTAAATACTGAACTAATCGATTTTTCTTTTGCAATGTGATACTAGTTATGAGATTCTTGGAGCACCTTACGTCCCAGAGAAGACGAGTCTGCAAGGCGTGACAAAATTGTGAAAATCAAAAGATTTCGACTCTGTTTTTCTTCTTCGCAACGTGTCGCTTTGTGGTCAATTTTAGAAAGTGCGAGTGTGAATTTGAAATCCTTTTTTTCTCGCGTTAATTGATATTCGTCAAATTGGGTGACTTTTCCAGACCAAATGATTTTTCTTTATAAGACAATGAAAACGTACTTTTGTGTAATTCAGTGGAAAAACTAGAGGCTTCGAAAAGAAGTTTTTCATTCCTTTTTTGTATTCTCTTTAAGCTAGGAACTGTGCTTTCTTTGTGAGCGCTTTAAGCAATAATGGGTGCCTCAGTTTAAAGACAGTTTTTATTTTTAGTACTTACAGCTAGGCCTCGAAATGTTATGAATTTGCACTCAGCTGCAAAATGCCCCGTGTTTTTTTTTAATAAGTACCAATCAAATGAAATCGAAACTTTTATTTTTAGTATTGTTACTGATCTTTTTCCTAAAAATGTAGGAATGAATTTTTGTTTTAGCGATTTCCTTGTTTGCCCTTTGATTACTCCTCTTGACGATGGAAGCATTTACCAATAACTATTGGAATTGAACAGGAATTGAAACCTTAACTAGTGTGAATAAGAATCACAGACGTGTTTATTTAGAGTTTCAATGATTAGTTTAGCCATTTTGTACTGCATTAAACAATACAATCCAATGAGTAGTGCCAACAGAGAGAGGAATTTTTTTACATCTAGTTTTTTATTGTAATTATTTTTTTATTGAAACTACTTTTATACTAGAGATCGTTTTATATTACAATGAGTATTCCAAAACAGGGCGATTAGAAACTGTTGGAATGATTTCAAATTCACAATCGTCGTCGATCAGCGATTAAAATTTATTAGATTTGGAGATTGGTCTGCGAAGCGACGAGAATTAGTCGACATCGTATCCGTTACTCTGTCGATGTAGCCCTCGCCTATCGGCACAGAGCATTACGTAGCGAGCCACAGGAATTAAAAATTGTCGTCTTGTTGCTGGCTCGCTATGTATGCACCTTACAGTGTACGTATGTATGAACTGCTCACTGCCTGCGCTCGCTCATACTGGCCAGCGCGCTGCCCAGTGCCAGTGTTTTTTTTTCCAAGGTTTAAGAGTTCGCCGTTTGCATTGCCTATCTTCTCGTTTCTACGTACTAACGATGACATGGAGGTGGTGAATTCGGCTTGACCACGAACCTGGAGAACACTCGCATCCCGAATTCTTAGGCGTTATTCGTAAACAGCAAACTTTCTGGAGTACGAGGCCCGATAGTAAAAATTAATTCAATTTTACGATTGTAATTGATTAATTAAGTTAATTCGATATCTTCATGTTAAAATAAACTCTCTCCCTCGGATTGTGGGTCTAAAACGACAACTCTGGTGTTGCTCGTATAAATAGAATTCTCTGCTTTTTAAGTTGGCCTCTCCTTTTAGTATGCATATTCTCTGTTTTAGTGTATTATTTAGAATTTTTTGGAATTTATTTAAATTCCTTTGAATTTTTTGTGTTCTTCTTAATTCTTTTGATTACCTTTTAATGCTTTTAAACTCTTTCAAATTGTTTTCGTTCATATCAACTTCCCTGAAATATTCATAATTCCTTTTTCATTCCCCTATCTGGGATCTTGTATTATTTTGAAGTCCTCGGAATTCCCCTGAATTCGGGATATTCCTTTAATTCCATTTCTTAAATCGTGGAATTATTCGGATTTGTAGAATTCTTTAGATTCATGGAATTCTGTAAAATCGTCAAATTCCCTGAAATTCTTTTAATTTCAGGGACTTAAAAATAATACAGGAATTTTAAAGAATTCAGAATAATTCAGATAATTCAAGGAATTTCGAGAACTGTAAAGATTCCAAAGGAATTAAATGTAAATTAAAGATAATTCTGAATAATATACTAAAAGGCCAGAGAGTATTGATTGCTAAACCGAAGGGGTCAAAACCTTAATAAAAACAGAGTGGAATGGTTGTGTTCGACGTTAACATGGAGATATCGAATTTTCGAACTCCAGATGGAGCTGCCAACGCCACACGCACACCGGGCAGCAAACGTCATACTTACCTTGGTTGAATCACTGAGTTTATATGGAAAAATACAAAATATATAAATGCATTGGATAAAGTATAATAATAAGAGATAACAACAAATAATATTGAATAATAATAATACTGCTTGGTTTTAAGAACGCGTGTGTGTGTATGTTTATCCAGGGTGAGGGAGCAATAGTGCGAATTTCGAATGCAGTCACCCGGAAGAGAAAAGAATATGTGTTTTGTTTGCGTGTGTGGATGTATGTGTGTTGCGTTTGTAGAGTGACGGAGAAAAGAAAAAATATAATGAGAGGATTTAAACAATGAGTGAGAACAAGAGCGAGCGCGAATGAGATTCTACATTTGACACTTGTGATTTGATTTGTTCGGGTATCGCGTACGAGTGTATTGTGACAAAATTTTAACGAGGCACACCGGTAAGACGCTGGGGCGTCGCAATGCCTGATGCGAAAATGAGCGAATGAAAAAAACGCAAATTTGTGGCTACACTGGATTTGTAAATCATTTCTTGTCAAAAGTATACAGTTTTTTGAAAGCGTAATATGTTGGGTATTCTTTCTGTGTGTAAAAATGTAAACACCTACAAAACCCACGATGAAATCAATGTTTCTAACTTATTTATAATAAATAATATACATTAATGATAAAAATAAACGCAGTTTTGCGAGTAGCATTCATGTGCGCAGCGCAGCATTCAACCTATCCTCAAACTCATTTCCTTCTTGATAATTTTTTGTTATTATTATGCTTTTTAAGACAGATTAATCGAGGCAGTGCGTCGATGGACCCTAGTAGCGTTCTTAGAAATAAAAGTCATTTGAAATTTTTACAAATGTTCTGCTTTGAACTGGACCATATCGTATTTCTTCTAATCCTCTTCTATTTTATACAGTGAACTTTTGCGAAATATCGTCAAGTTCACATATTTGAATTAAGTATGTAGCTCTAACATATAATATTTAATAATTTTATTTGTATAAATAGATACGTGAAGTTTTCAATTGTCACAATTTTAAAATTATTCTTATTTACGATTTCAAAATCTTGCCTGAAAGATAGAATTCTTACAAAATTCAATTTAATTCAACAATTTTGAAATTGAAATCAACAAATGTATGTAGAATGCTATTTTTCTGATTTGTCTGAGCTCGGATTCATAGAGGATTGTTCACGTGGATTTACAAAGATTGAATTTTTCGGAATTCAACTTTCATTGCAAATATTGTGAACTTCAGACTTGGCAAGGAAAACAGAAACAATACAAGGGAAAAAGACTTATTTTTTAATAATAATGAAAATTATCAACCGCCTGACGAATAAATAGGACGACGCTAGTAAAATCGATTTTCTGACGTGTCATATATTCCTGAAGAGTCACTGGTCAACATTTTCCGAAAAGACCGATAGATTTATAGAGTAGAATGGAATCTCCCTACACTACTAACTATTTCGGTTGTTATTCAAATAGCTAAACAACGTAAAACATATAGATGGTGTATGGTATATACCCTTAAGCTTCCTTTTTTTCACAAAAAAAGGTCTGTGTTAAAACAAGTCAAATTTATTTTCAATTTAGACTTTGAACGTCTAGTTTTTTTCAACAATTCTTATGACAACGGAAAAGGGGTGAAACAACAATTTTGAGATAGTTTTAATGGTTCTGAGCTATCCATATTTTGTAAATCTCATAAAATTAAGTGAATATATTATTTCACCAAATAATATAAAATGGACAGAAGGGGGGATTTTCAAAAATAAATCTTTTGTTTTGGATGACTCTACTAACGTGCATTTCATGTAGGGAAATATAATATAGTACGGCGATAATAATATTACGATATTTTGCAAAACTTAATTTTAAAATTTCGAAAAAAATCACCAATTCTTTTATATTTTGACTTTATACAGCTATCTACTAAAATTACAGAAAAAAGTATATAAAACTTCGGCTAAACATAATTGTACCCATACATTTTTTGATTACGGTGGTGCAAGAATTTAATAAATAATACCTGAATTTAACATGTAGTAAATAATATTAATTTTAAGCTCAGTGCATCGTTGTGTTGGTGTAAAACTTTGCTCCTGAACCTACGTCTAACATATATGGAAAACCTGGAAATCTCGGCGAATTTTTAGATGCATATTATATTGACATTCGTTTTAAAAAAATTTTAATTAATTTTTTTCACTGAAAAATTAACTATTCTTTTTTTGGTTAAAACTGATCGTGTTTGGGTGAAAGTTATGTTAATAATTCGTTCTTTTTGGTACAAAATTAATCTTTTTTGGTTAAAATAACTACTATATTTTTGGTTCAAAATTGATCTTATTGCGAAAGAAAAGTTAATTGCTTGGTTAAAAGTTAAACTCTTTTGTTAAAAATTAATTTTTTGGGTTCAAGGTTCATAATTTTAACTGAAAATTCACATCTTCGATTGAAAATAAGGTTGTTTCCAAAGTCATATATTATTTTTCTAATAAATGGATCATATAGTATATAAAATTCGAATTTTAAAAACGCCCATTTAATATTTTTTACATATTGTTTACTATTTTCAATTTAATGTTGAAATATGAATTTTGTATCACGATGTCGATTGGACGACCCCTTTGACGTCAAACGGGTCGGATTTTCTACCAATCAAAGCTCATGTACCAGTGATTCTCAAATAAATATCTTTTTCTGTGCCGATTTTTTGTTTTAGTTAAGTGCACATCGAAAATAGAAGCCACAAAGTATTGTTTAAAAAAATGTTAAAGGAGGGTTTGGTAAAAGCCAATAACGGAAATCTACCGGAAATCGATATATTTATGATATGCATAAAGAATTCACTGAAAAAGTACTTAAATGTCGTCATGTTTACTGATCAATTCGTAAATATGTACAATTTTAAAATGTGTTAATAATTGTTCTTTCTGTTATCCATCAACGTACTACTGACTATTGATCCAAATATTACAATAGGAGAACTTTTTTTGTCGCATAAACATTAACACATAAATCTATCAAATCAAAAAAGCCATAATTGACAGCAGACCGTTGCCACATCGTCACATTGATAGATAATTGTGAGAACCTCTGAGTCACGTGACACCATGTTGAATAAGTGTGTTACCGCCTTCAATTTTTTATCATTTTTTTCTGTTGAACGACTCAACAGAAAAAAAATTACAACGGACCTTCGGTTCGGATTAAAATTATGTATTAAAAAATTATTTTATCTAAAATCTTGAAACCACCATAGTCGTTTTTTCTTTGACTGAAAATTAACTTTTTTACGGAAAATGTAACTATTACCGTTGAATACTCACTTTAGTTAAAATTGTATCTAGTTGAGCATGATATTTATTTTTTATATTTAAAATTCAACTATTTTGGCCAAAGATAAATCATTTTAATGGGAAATTCATCACTTCAATTCAAATATAACTATTTTTTTTAATTATTTTTTTTCAACTGAAATTGTAACTAACTATTCCAATTGATCATTACGTCATTTTAGTTAAAAGTTCATCTTTTTGGTTGAAAATTTATTTTTTCAATATTTGGTTAACAATTTATCTTCTTAACATGAAAATTTATTTCTTTTGTTGAAGATATCTGTTTTTCTGTTAGTTATTAATCTTTTTAGATTATAATTCAAATATTTCAGTTAAAGATTCATTATTTTAGTTGAAATTTTTTTTTTGCCTTCAAATTCAACTATTTCAGTTAAACATTCATCATTTTAGTGAAAAATTCATCCGTTTGGTTCAAAATTATTTTTTTTTCCAACTGAAAATTGAACTATTTTATTTTTTGTCAAAAACTGAAATTTTGTAGTTAAAAATTTAACTATTGGATAGAAAAGTTGTCTTTTTTAGTTGAAGATTTAACTACTTTGTTGAAAATTGATGTATTTCGTTCGAAAACCAACCTTTTTGGTATAAAATTAATCTTGTCTGAAAAATCTTTTTTTTTTTTGAAATTTCAAGTTTTTCAGTTAAATAATCATTACTTTAGTTAAAAATTCATCTTTGTGATTAAAAAATAAGACAAATTGGTTGAAACTTGGACTTCTTTGTAAAAAATTCATCTTTTGGGTTTGAAATGCATCTATTCGAGTTGAAGATTCATAATTTTTAGTTGATTAATTTTACCGAAATATGTACTGAATTTCAATAATGAGAAGATAAAAAATATATATTTGTTTGATTTATTATCTAAAATGAAATTTAGAGACAGATTAAACAAATAATTAATTTTCTTTTTAATATTATTTAATTAATCGATGGTTATAATATATTAAAGAATATTTTGTAATATAATTTTCAAAAAAACAAGAGTTTTGTGCATCATTAGTATATTATATTCTAATAATATTGATGATTCTTCAAATTACAGAATAAAACTTTGTAATTTAAAATATTTAATAAAACTAAAATAAAATCAAGTTATTCGACAGTTACCTATCTAAAAATGATATCTACAAATGGAAGGGGCTAGGGGATATAACTAAGTATAGTTTTATATTTTAATATTATATGAACGTAATAGTGTCGAATGTGTTGATTGATTTTATTATATTTTTAATCAATATTTTCTATTGTAAAATTTTCTGCTGAAGTCTCAAGAATCATCAATTTTATTATTGATTTATTATATGTGTCACGAAAATCTCATATTTAAATTATATTGAATGTTTTTGGTCTAATTACCCTGTACATTTTACTTTTCTCCGGGGATTTTTTTATTATTGTAAAATAACAATTTTGAAAATTGCTGTTATATTTCAATTTGGAATATTTTTTTTACTTTAATTTTCTTTACGAAAAATGGCATTAATTTCATAATTACTGATTAAAGCGTTTAATTAATAGGTCTTGTAAATTAAATAAATGACCAAAGCTGAAATTTTTTAAACGATTGCCGTATTCGAAGCTTGAAAATTCTGATCATTTTATATAATTTATTTACCATAAATTCTGTAAATGTACAATCACTGAAATTGTTTTTTTAAGGAAGTAAAATTAATAATAAATAAAATTAATGAAGAAAGTTTTCATCAACTTAGTTATAACCTTAAAATAGCGACTTTTGACCAATCAAATAATACACGGTCTTTTTAAAATCATTATACTGGGAGAAAAAAGCCTAGGAAAAACGCAAAATTTACAAGAATTGATTTAAATACCCTGTACAATTTTTCGAATTGCAGGATGAAAATATAAAAAGGTATTCACATTTTTGATCGAACTGACATAAAGTAACAATTTTTTATGAGTTCTGCTTTTTTAAAATTAATTATTTAAATCTAAACAATTAAATGAAAATATAGAAAAATAATATTTTTCATTTATTGCAAAAATAAAATTTTTGACTGTTACTTAGCAATAAGCTCGGCTCGTGGGGGTCGAGCTTCTGCACGCCCCTATTTAGAGTCAATTATAAAATTTTGATTTTTATCGTTTATTTTCGGGGCAGTTTTCATATTAAAAAATGTGAGGATATGAATGTATCTAATAGAATTTTATGAATAGTTAATCTTATAAATTTTCGTCGCAGAAATTTTATAGCGACCCTTCCGGTCTCTGATATACTTGAAAGTACTTAAAGGGTGGCTGAATTCCTATTATTTCGGCCTGAGCTCTAGAGGGTGGATCATGCTCTAGAGGGTTGTAACTACCACGCGGAAGCGAAAGGAATCTTTACCTCCTGTTAACATGGAAGGGATATATGTGGCGCAAGCGCAATTGCGATTTCGGCCCCGTCGTACATATTTTGCAGTAGTTTGCAGCAAAAGTTCTCCATGCGCACCCTAGTGCGATAAGAAAGGCGCAGCTAAATTCAGAGTGACTAGAAGAGACCTTGGGTGTCGGCCAGCTGCCAACAAATTGGAAGACTGCACCCACCTAGAGCACATCCTGAGGAATCCACTCAACCTGCATTTTGCCTGAGGATACATTCAGTTTTTACACTCAAACAAAATGAGTCTTCTTCTCGAGGAAGAGGAAACAGACGAGTAAGTACTTTCTTCAAATATTTTCAAGGATTTCACGAATGTCTCAAGGCAAGTATAGCACCATTAACTTTCGATAACTTGAAAATTAATATATTTGAGAATTTTCTTGTCTTGATTTTTTTTTCTTCTGCTTTGTATCCACTATAATTTTTATAAATTAGCTCCCTTTTAATTATGCTCTTCACCAGTAAAGAATTAATACAGCCAACTTGCGATGTCTTGAGAGGGGTGGAAATTTGTTACTATAGGATTTTCATTTTCTAGAGAAAATGGCACACGAAAATAATTCGTTCAATCGATAGTAATTGAATTCGTTCCTGGGCGAAGGGTAGTTTATTTGGAGAAGGTACCAGATGTTCTTTGTTATAAATGAACTCTAGAGGACTTTCTAACACTGATTTAACTTTTTTGTAAATAAATTATAAATTTATTAGCAGTTGAATTACAGCACTGAATTGAATTCAGTTGAATAAATTTTCGTCTAAAGAAAAAACTCTTAATGTTAAATTTGTCTTTTAATTTAAAAAAACAAAAAAATTGGATTTTGATTATAATTCAGTTTACATAATCAAATTATTTACGTGACAGCATTTGTACTAAAAAAAGAAAAAAAATTATTTCTAAAAGTCGTGTTGTTTCTCAGAATTAAGACTTAACAAAACGAGGTGTTAATGACCACGAAACTTTAACAGTTTTCTTTTTCCATATAGAATTAGAGTAAAGTTAAAAAATATTAATTGATCTTATTCATATTGGCAAGCATAGTGATACTTGTCAGTGCCTAAAGTCTCACCTTTATTCATTCACCATTACAAAATTTTTATTTTCGGCTTGATCATAAAGAAACACTACATTTCTAGTGTATGCATTAAAATTCTATTATTGCCGGATAACGGCTTTTTCCTTGGAATTTTATAATTTACCTTCGTGGTAGAAGAAAATCCGAAGCCGCAATCAAGTAACTCGAAAAAACCAACTTGTATATATGTGCTTTACAATCTAATTACGGCTTTACGCGAGCTTTACGTTTCTTACTTTCCTGTAAAACTTGTTTTGCGTGAATGTTCCAATTTAATGAAGGAACGCTTTTAAATTGAAAACACCAGAGAAACAACAAAATAGTTTAGAATAATTAATGAGAATAATATTCAGAATAATTATTTAAATTCCGAAATAAAGTATTATGTTTTTCTTAATCTAAACCTTTCTCTGGTGTATAGATCAAGCCCGGGTAGGGTTAAAAAATCGGTGCATATCACATATGTCGGCTCCTCGACTAGACTGACGAGATAATTTATTGATTTGGTAGTCAGTGGGATTATTTTTCTTTTTATTTAAAATGACGTGGAAAGAACGATTGGCAAGATGTCAAAGCAACATGTGTACTTATCACAGAAAACTTAAATTACTGGATTTACATTAATGTTTGCAGTCAAGTTCTCGATCGATGAGTCTCTATTATTACAAACGACATAGATATATGCAGGCATATAGAATTCACGTTGCACAGCTTTCAAAAGCATCCACGAAGTGGTATAACGCAAGATAGGATGTTCAGTTTAAAGCAGTCTCTTTTATCTCAGTACAGACCTCATTAGGCTGAAAACCATTTTGTAAATCTGTACAGCAATTGTTGTAGTTGGCAAAAAATATGAAAACTTAGTTTTTATAAAAGTATATTACAAATATTATGGTTGAATGCCTAAAATGATTGCAATGTTAGAGTGTACACTTTTATTTAATTACCCGAAGTTTGTTTACGGCCTCCCTCCTATTTTCTTGGGTTCTTTAAGCTTTAGGTATACGGCTCCATAATGCTTTTTTAATTTTAAGCCTCTTAGCCCCTTTTATGGTATCTCGAAAACCACACCATGCAAGTAAAATAAGGGTTTTGCGTAATCTGGTAATATTAAAATGATATAAAAAATCGACAAAAATAGATCTATTATTGATTTCTGGAAATCTTGACAGACGCTTCTGAGTGTAGTTATTTAGAGTTTTAGTTTTTGCTTTCTCTTCAGGGAAAAGTTACAATTCTTATTTAATTCTAATGATCAAGGCCTCATTTTACTCTTTGAACAATTCTCTGCCATTCTATTTGTGTGGCGTTAATTAAAATTTAAATTATTATTGTTTATAACAATAATAACTATATGATTTCTAAATTAATTTTTAAAAATAAAATCCACCCAAATAGAAATTAAGAGCATCCTTTGAGGAATAAACTGAGACCATCATCATTAGGATTAAATAAGAATTGTAACTTTTCCCTAAATAAAAAGGAAAAACTAAACCTTTTAATTACTACTGTTAAATAACAAATTTGAACCAGAATTAGTTTTTTCTGAAGTTCGCTTAGATGACTCTGTCAATATTTACAGAAATTAATAATAGATATATTTTTGTCGATTTTATAAATCATTTTAAAGATTGGAAACTCTTGAGATTGATTTTACGTAGTGTAAATCCTTAATTACTACTTTCTTTAAATTAAAAAATTTGGTGTTTTTGTTTATTAATGTTCTAATTTCTTAAATATTTCATTATCTCATTTGATATCGCGAAAGTTCGCTATTATGAAGAGGCTGAAATGATATATTTTCATGTTTTAGACGAAATTTACAAAAATATGTTATTTTTCCCATGTTATTCCTATGGCAAACTTCATGGCGTGATTCTTAATGTCAACGTAAAAAACACGTGTTTACTCTTTTTTGTACAGCCTAACAAAATTGTGTAAACAAAATTCAAAGACAAAATTCGAAACGTATTATTTTGGGCCATCCTACTATATTAACTTGGAAATAGCACGTTTTGGGGAACCTAATAAAATTCGGTGAACAAAATTCAAAGAAAAAATCCAAAAGTTGGTATTTAAGTTACCGTAGTGTGTATATATAGAATTATTTTTAAGAAAATAATTTTTTTTTTCATTCGAAGTATTATTGAACATTTGAAGGGATCAGTAGAAAAGTTAAGGAAAGGAACTTATGGACCAATAAAAAAAGGTCAAATTTTTTCAACGCATGCTTTTTGATGTTAAAACCCATCTTAAAATTTAAGAAAAATAATTTTTTTATCAAGTTTTGGGAATTCCACCATTTGAATAAATTAAAATTTATGGAAACCGCAAGGACGTTTTTTTCATAATAAGCTCTGGAATGTATAAAAAATCTCTAATCACTTTATTAAATGTATGTGAAGATTTCTAATTTTTTAAATAAGTTTATATTCGTATTCTACAAATGAATAGTGTTTCTAAAACTTTAGGAACATCTTCTCGATCAATATAATGCGGGCCTAGAAAAGGGGCTATTCGTACCAAAATTTTGCCTCTGCTCAAATTTTCTTGTATAAGTAGACTCTGCTTATAAAAACTCGACAATCTTTTAATCATATCTGTCCTATCAAAAATCAAAAACATGATTTGTAGGGTAAACTCTTTACGTCAAAAAAAGAACACTTAATGAAGGAAAATCGACTTAATTGTCCTTATAGAGTATGCTATTCAGGACAGGACTTAAAATTGTTGTTTCTCTCCCTGAAAGGGTGTCAATGGACACATTTTATTAGCTTTTCGCTAATTTTTTCGTTAAGGTTGTTTGGCTTTTTTTGCGCTGGGAATTTTTCTGGTTATAACAAATTTTTTATATGGTATTTGGGTATTAATATACACCTTTTTCGACTATTCCAGATTCCCCCATTCTTTTAGGAAGAATAGGACGTGATATTTCTCGTAAGGGTCGGCCGAAGGAGATGGATTTGATCAATAAATTTAATGTTTTTGCGTCAGGGTCGGTTGATCATATAGAAATCTGAAAAAATTCAGATGGGCTGGTTTCATTTTAAGGGCTTTACATCCTTGGACTTGACAGGTGGGGCGGATTTAAGATTCTCAAGTTTTTGTTTTACAATATAATTAACGGCTTGTGCGCCGATTTTCCTTCCGAGGCGGC
Source organism: Druon quercuslanigerum (assembly GCA_010014905.2). Taxonomy (NCBI): domain Eukaryota; kingdom Metazoa; phylum Arthropoda; class Insecta; order Hymenoptera; family Cynipidae; genus Druon; species Druon quercuslanigerum. Next base: position 579,332 of record JAAAKG020000031.1, read on the forward strand.
CCTGTTGTGCGTTTACCTTATTATTCACCCCGGAGTTTATTTAAACCAGTTCTGAACGGCTTAGACTAAATAATAATAAAAAATTCACTTGTGCAGAACTAGTGCAGACTTATTGTAGGATTTCAGCCTGTTAAAAAAATATCAAGCTGCATACAATAAAATATTATAGTGAAAAATCGGAAATGATAATTTCACTAGAGACTTGTGAATTTATTAAAATAATAATTCATTTTGTTATTTAGCACCAGTGAAATATATCCCAATTAACCTAACAAAAGGCAAGAGCGCGACATGACGCCAAGGAAGAAAACTTGGGAATTCAAATATAACCAAGAAAACCATGTGAATAGATTCTAAAGAGTCACCTGAAATGAAATCCTTATCTTGTATTATTTGCCTTTTTCAAGAATGAGTTCCCCGGTTGGAAGATAAATTGTCACCTGCTGTGAGAAAAAAATAGGGTTTCAATTTTATTTTAGCTCATTTTTTAAAAACAGTTAAAAAAATTTTAAAGCCAATTGTGGTTCAATTTTATTTCACTAAGTTTTAAGGTCGTTTTTTTGTTTAAATAAAAGCTTTTGCTTGTATGTGTGAGTTGGATGGATGCCTGATGATCTAATTATCAATTCAGACCACACTGTAAATTCAGACCGAAGACTGGACACTTCTAATTAGCAACTGATATTCGCGAACTGTAAATTGCTAGCAAAAACTGATGGTAAAGACCAAGAGTATGGATTCTGGACCAAGACTTTTTAAATGTTCATTTTTGTACTTATAATTGATTTTGTATACTCGTAAATTAATGTCTTTTAGATGCAGAAGAGTCTAGTCGTTGTGTTAGTTCGTTGCATTTATTGACTTTTGACATTCAAATTTATTTAGTACGTATACAATACAATTTATTATTGAATTAATTTATTTTTTTATATTTTTAAATTTAATTTTATTGAATTATTATCGTATTACTTCTCTATATTAAAACTAATACGCATTTCTGCAAGTACCATTAACCGGTGATGACTAGGACGTATTAAGGCGTAAAAATAATTTTTATATCACATGCATGATTTCAGCTCTTTCCGATGCCTATAAATCGGGGCCCCATTCTTTTAAAGTTTCTTCTTTGTCCCCTTTTCTTTTTAAATATACGATGTTTGGAAAAACAATTGTAAATAAATTCTTGGAAAAAAAGTTGAGGCTGAAAAGTTTTAAATCACATTGCAAATGTGAAAACCGGAAACATAATCTGTTATCCACAATAACATTGGAACGATTAAAAAATATACATGGTGTCCCGGACGCAAGTGTCGCGACTTATATGGCTGTATAAACAAACAAAAAATAAATCGAAAATTCCTTTTCCAAAAATCAGTTGAAGTTTTAGTTTGTAAGGTATAAAATGTTTAAGCTGGGGCAATTAGGAGCGCCACATAATCAGCCGTGCGTGCGTGAGCATGAGACCAAAGCTCTGCTAGTGACCGCCGCGCCGGTTCTCTGCAACAAGCCGTCGATCACTGCCACAGTGTTGGACTCATGCTCACGAACGCACTGCTGTTCATGCGGCACTCCTGATTGGTCCAGCTTAAACATTTTATAACTCACAAACTAAAATTTCAACTGATTTTTGGAAAAGGCGACACTCGAGTCAGGGACACTCTGTATAGTAATTTTAAAAAGAAATATCTGAACGTAAAATTTTTTTTATTGAATTGTAGAAGATTAAATAATTAAAAAGTAGATTGTTTCAAGTAGATTAATTGTAATGTTCAATTTTATAACCTAAACAATTTAAAGTCAGGCATCTAGTTTGATCCATTTAAATTAGAATTTTTTATAGAAATGTTGATCGATCTAAATGTTTTTAAATTTTACCAATACAAAATTTACAAATGTTTATTTAAACGATTAAAATTTGAAATCTAAACAATGTATTTAGAATTGCAACAAAACTTTAAAGCATAAAATCAAAATTCATTTTTCTTCGCGTAAAAAATGAAAACTAAATAATTTTGGAATCTAAAACATTTTAGGCGCTTAATTTATTTTTACATTCATAGTATTAATTATAGTATGGCTGAAATAAGAAATCTCGGAAATAAATATCTTATTATACTTATAAATATCATGATTTTAGTATTGATTATGATTTTTTAAAGAGAAAATGTTCTTGATTGTGGGAACGAGTATAAACATATAAAAACAATTTATTAAAAAAATTTTCTTGACGGACTTTTTTATATTTCCGTGAATGAATTTCCGTCGAACTAATAATAAGTATATCCAGTTTTTAAAAATAAATTCTTTAACGAACAGAAATCATAAAAAATCATTTAACATTATTAAGAAATCTTAACTTTTTTATAAAAAGATTGTTTCATCTTTTTGGCAAGTAAGAATAAATGTTTAATTAAAATTGTTCTAAAGTGTCAGGTCAGAGGCAAATAATGAAAATTATACACCAATTAGCTCACACTTTGGGCTCACAAAAAGTGATCGTCAAGCAATCAGTTGATCTCTTGACAGATTGGACATAAACTCGATGCGATAAGTTACCATAAATTGCCGTTAATTGCCACAAATTTCTAGATATTTTTGATTCTCTGTATTTTAGTAAGTTTCATAAATTTCAAATATTAGGTAAAATTTAAAAAGATTCAATATTTTTAAAAAATTAAATTTTTTTAATAATTTGTATATTTTCATTAAATTTTCTAAATGTTTAAAAGTTAAATTGCAATAAAAATAAATTTTCCAAAAATGCTCTATATGAGCCGATATCTCTAATTGAAAATAATTTTATTTAAATTGTTAATGTTTTTCTTACACTTCTATTTTTTGACAAGAAATATTTTTTTCTTTTTAATCAAGAATGGACGTTTTTTCTCTTAATTAGCCGGAGGCGAAATTTAGGCCCTGCATTGAACCTGTAACGTCTACCTTAGCAGGCGCTGGAAGCAGTAAATTAGGTTGTACATAAGCAGCGTTTTCAATATAATTTAGACCATACTTTGATGATAAAAGTGTCCGAAATCGGCCGTTTTTCCATGTTTGGCGTCAAAATAGAGTCTGTATTTAAGACACATTAGACCCTCTTTTGAGGCTCCAACTACTAAATATAGGACTTGTGGTATCAAAGCAGGTTCTCTATAATCTTACACCAACATGGATGAATACAAATAAACTTTGTTATTTATCTGAAAAAAATAAAATAATATTATTTATATTATATATCATAGTATTTTTCGATTATGCCGGAACGCGTTATGGTACGTCTTCGATAAAAATCATTAGCACTTGTCCAATACTTCAAGGTCCAACATCTTTCGAAATACGAGACAATTATTTGAATTATTACTTTTTTTAAAAAACTTTTTATCCCGTTAAATATTTGAAACCATTTTTCAATAATTCAAAACAATGTTAAACTTCTCGATTTCAACAACAATATTTTTTTTATCTATTTATTAAGCAAAGACTTGAAGAAACTCGGCCAGCATCATAATTAATGTAAATACAATAAAAAATACAAATATTTAGTTCAAGTTTCAACACAATATTCATCGAAAAATGAGTTAATATTAGCAATAACATTACGGGTTTTATAACCAAGTGTCTCGTCGTCCCACAATGCGTGATGCATAGTCAATTATTTTTTATTTAAGAATCCAATGATCGAATTTGGACAACCATCACAAAACGTTCCTATTCTAATTTAAAAAAAGATTAACATTTTTCTAAAAAAGAAAAGAAAAAAAATTCTTTTTTTGTTAAAAAATAAAAAAAGGGGAAAGATAAATAACCATATCCCCTTCCTTCTATTTTTTATTTCTTTCGTCCTTTTTATTTTTATTATTATTAAATCACAATAAAAAACAGTTTTAAAAAATAATCACCAGCGTTGGGTACTCGTACAGCAACCTTATCAAGGCAAGATAAATTAGAGCTTTCTCGTTTTTTTTTCTCTTTTTTATTTTTTGTAAAAAAAAAAAGATTTTGTTTCTTTTATTTTGAAGGAAATTTTAAATCTTTTTTCATATTACATTAGGCAAATTTTATGGTAAATTGAAATTATTATAATTATTCAATATAAATTTTAATATGTTTTTCAATTTTTTCTATGTGTTTATAATATTTGTTGCTAGCGATAGAAGATATTTCATTCTTATAATTTTTTGTAATTCTAGATCACTTACGTGACTGTGTAATAGACAAAATTTCATTATTATTGATAAAAATGTTTATAATGACTTGTTAATCGACAATATTTAGTAATTTTCCATGATGAATATTATTATTATACAAATTTTCAGCATTTTCAGTTGAGAGAAAGTATTTTTCTGTGATTGAGGATTGCATTGCATGATGTTCATGGAACGTTAAAGTATAGTTTTCAGTTCGAACATTGCAGGCTACAAAGATTTAAAGTAGGGTCAGTATGGAAAGGGAGGTTATTGTAGGCTCTAATGATTCAAAGCAGCTTCAAGGAGGTGTTACAGCGTCAAAGTTCTTGAATATGTAGACTGTAGCATCCAAAGATTCAAAGTAGGACCTATAGATTTAAATGGAGTCAAAGTAGGATGTAATGTTTTATTCTCTGTTAGGAGTTAAAAGTTTAAAGCAGGAGCTATAGGTTTAAATAGCGCTAAAGCAGGTTCTAATAAGGAGTTGAAATTTTAAAGTAGGGACTAAATTTCAACTCGGGATTCTTAAAAAAAAATAATTTAAAAAATAAAACATTTTCTACGTTGTACATCTTAAATTTGAACTGCGCACCGAAAAATCTAGATTGTACAAAGATTTTTGATCTGCGCATCATTTTAAGCTCTGTAATTATTACAGTTTAATATGTATTAGGAAAACCAAATAAGAATTAACATTTTTTATGATTATTTAAATAATTAGAATGAATTCACAAAATCAGGGGATTTTTATTAATTTAATTCAACCTAAACTTTTCATTGGGGGAAAATATCTTTACTTTAATAAACATCGATTGTTTACTCAGGTGTTAAAAAACGTAAACATTTGAATTTGATAATGATGCATTCAATTTTATTATTCGTAGATAATGAAAATCAGATTGGATGGAAGTGGATATAAACCATTTAAAATCGTCCAGTTCGATACAGAGTAGCTACTATGAATCGACTGGGTATTTGTAACAGATATCGCTAACACAAATAAAGTGCGACTAAAAAATTATTTAATGAAACCAAAAGAAGAGTATAATTTAAAAAAAGGACCTCTTCTAATACTGCTTTGTATATAAAAAAAATTTTCTACTTTAATTGAAAACAGAATGATCTTTTAAATTTCAGTTATTACAGTGCGGGACTCATTTTCGTATTAAGTAATCTTCAGTTGATCAATTATATTTATTAAATTGGTTAATTCAAAAGCTTAACTCAAATTTGATAGAATTGTCAATTAATAAACGTTTTAATTAATTAAAAAAATGTATTTGATGCATGAAGAAACTTCCAGACGATCAATACATTGCATTGAGATTCAAAAAAATGATTACGATTTTTCCCCGGAAATTTTAAAGTTAAAACTCATGTATGACAAAAGGTAAAAGATATGAAAAAGAGATATGAAAAATATAGCATGCAATTTGTTCAATTAATGGCATTTATGGAGGTCACGAAATTCTGCTAATGGACACGCCCTTTGGAATTTTTACCTAGTTCACCATAGTTACCGGGGCAGCTCTGTTTGAAACTCGTTATGATCATTCATTGTCTTTTTATGATGATAAATACAGAGCGTGAAGTGGACTGAAGGTGTTTCTGCACTTGTTGACCAATGGCTAAGAAAACTTTAGAGGATTTTTTATAGCTTTTCGTAACCAGAACGTTTAATCAATGTTTGGTAAGACTAGGACTGATATTTTCTACTCGAGAATAGTAGATAATTATGTTATAAGGTGACACGAATGAACAGAAATATATTGTTTTTTTTCTCAATATTATTCCCAATAGTGCGTTACAGGAAGCACTTTCATATCCTGTAAATTTTATTGTAATTATTTTTTATTTGATTTACTTTATTTCTTGGCAGCTGTGTACAGTCGGCCCGGAAAGTTGGAGACTAAGCAATTTTGATCAGAATCCGGCACACTAACCTCAAATTTCGGATAATTGTTTGTATTTAGTAAAATTGAAAATTCGTCAACCGAGGTTGCTGCTAAGCTTATAACAAAGATTTAACTACTTTCACCCAAATTTCAGATAATATTTTGATAAGTTTTTCCCACAGGATTATAAAATAAAAGCTGAGAAAATTCGGTCAACATAACTATATACTACTGACATCTTCGTAAATTCAATATACAGTTAACTGTGGCCTATTTCAAGGACCGCGAAACGTAAATATTTGAGTATTTCAAGTTTGAAGGAGCCCTTACCTCTACCGGGAATCGCGGAGAGATTTTTTCAAGCGACGTTCATTGGCTGGCCAGCCTTGTATCGATGCGCGCGCTGTAACCATGTGTACGTATTTGCGCATCATGCATGTCAGTGTTTTCCCCAGTATTTTTGTTGACGTACGAAAAGGTGATTGAATATTTTGAAAAATATAATATTTCCTCGTGATAGTATAGTTTGCTAACCAAAAATCAATGTAATAGAATCACAAAATGACTTAAGCCTTTTCGTAATATTGAGTTTTGTAGCATGACGTCACGGTCATGTTAGGATATGTGGAAATGTCATGTGGATTAGCATAGTTGGCAGATCTTGACATGAGAATACATACGCCTTTCTGGAGAAAACATCCTAAACGTATAAGTATGTTATAAAGAATAGTAATATTTTTCAAGTGTAGAATGCATTTGAGAAATTCTGTTTTATCCTTCAATCGGTTAAGGACTTTTCAATGTCACGAAGTACAAAAAATTATTCGAAATTTGAGGTAAGAGTACCGGATTCTGATCAAAATTACTTACGTTTAGCAGATTTTATTCAAAAATTCATATGCATTTACATGACGTATCAGGCATTATGCAAAAATTGTACAAAACAGATTAAAAGTAACATTAACGCGATTGAAATGAGATTCCTGCGCACATAAGTGAATAACGAGATTATCCTCAACGAATGTCGCGCATAAAAGACACTAGTTGACATATGTGAACAAGATTCTTTAAGATGGTTTGGCATGTTGAGTGACTGAAAGATGAACGACTAACGAAACAAGTGTTTTAAGGTTAAAGTATGTGACAGTGTGCCCAAAAGCAGACCGCGGAAAGAATGGTTATAATGTGTAAATAAGGCCCTAATTCGAAGATACCTAAGAAGCCATAGAAACACAAGAGTTTGCATGGAAAACTGGATGGACGTGAAGGAAGCTAGAGAAGTATGCCGGGACAAAAAAGTATGGCGACTAATAGTTAATAAAAAGAGTGTCAGTAGAGTGAATAACGCCTGAAACAAAAGACTTTAGATAAAAACGGGCTTGAGTGGAGTTATTTATATAAATAACACGAGAATCAATCCTAAGATTCTATAATCCCTTCTTCACATTACTCCCTTCCCCTGCCAGTGAGACACGCATAACCCGCAAAGGAAATGGCTTTTAATGATGTGATATTAATGATATCAAGCCTTGATTAAAGCGGAAGAGGATGAAGGAAACACTTAGAAAAAAGTTCATTTGATTAATGAAATTTCTTTTAAAGCAACGTTTTTTCGTTCGATAAACAATTTGTCTTTAAAATGATTTTCCTTATTTTGAAGTTATTTTTGGTTAAATAAAGAAACTTATAGTAAAGAAACGGTTTCTTTGCAAGTTTAAGGTTAAAAGAATATTATCACCCCATTGGAATATTCATAAGTAAGAATTTTCGGTAAAACATTTACAAAATTTGTTACAGCCATTTAAAGAAAATAATTTTTATCCAATCCTAAGGTAATTAGAAATATTATTTATTATTCTCCAAATATGTTAAATTGCAAACGTGAGGCTATCAATCTTTAAATATGAAACCAACTGCTTTCTTGATAGAAAAAGCAATTTTAGTTTAATGACTGTTCGTTATCTATAAGTACTGTAAGCTAATTAGCTTACAAAGAAAAAAAGTAGTGATGGGCTTTTAATTTTAATATTTTTTCTAAAACTGCTTTATTGAAATATCATAAATTTTATTGAGACAACAATAAAATTGGTTTCACGTATATCAACAAAACTTTTCTTTTTGTTCTGCGTCTATTCTGCTGGGCTTAAATTTATTTGATGTTTGCCCTTGAATTTAAATAAATAAATGATCGAATCGGATTAAATCTAATTATATCAAATTAAATTAACTTTGGCACTGTTAACCCCACAGCCTGTTGTTATAGCGATTCATTGTGTTTATTATTGTTATGCCAAATAAAGCAAGTTAAAAAAAAAGTACTTCAAAATTTTTAGGGTTTCATTTCCTCGGGTAGAAGCCCTTATGCTTTCAGTGAAGTGTCCCCCTATTTGTTTGTCTGTCCGTCCGTCGGATGAACCAATATGGACATAGGCCCAAAAGTTGATAAACATTAACATAAAGCCCAAAATAGACATAGGGTCTCAAATTGACACAGGGCCCAAATTGTCAGTGGGCCTGAATTTCGCATAGAGCTCGAAGTTCGCATAGGAAATATGAATGACATAGGGCCTAAAATTTAAAACTGGCCCAAAAGATAAGCACCTAGAGTTACGAAAACCTTGGTTGTATGCGCTCGGCGCCTACTTTCACTGATTTTTTAAATTGTTGAAATTGCGAATTTGTTTATGAAAATTACGATTACTATGAAATAACAACTAACTTTATTAAAATATCAGTAGCAAGCAAAATTGAATATGCCTAAAAAAGTTTCTTCAATTTTAAAAGATTGAATAAATTGCAAGATAGTTTATGAAAGTTGTTTACAATAATAAGAAATATAATTGAAAATGTTTGCGTAATGTTTGAACCTTACTTTTACTTTGATTAAAGAAAGAAAATTAAAAAATATCCAGGATTATTTAATAGTGCCCTGGCAGCGCTTTCATAAAAATGACTCTAACGGAGTCCGCCGAAAATATGTGTGATTCACCACAGAGAGTTTATCTCAGTTTTGGATTTTGGTGTGCCTAACTCGCGTTTAATATACTTAAACGATTGCCTGCAACTTTTCAGAACCTCTTTTTTCTGTGCTGTAATTTTATAATATTCGAAGTTTATATGGAGAGTTACTGGACATTTTATAAAAAATAATACCTACAAACAGTAATGATTATTTACTGTTATTTGGAATTAACGTCGGTAAATGGATTCAATCTTCGTGAGTACAAAACTAATAATTTAAGATGCATTATTCTGACACTACAGCATATGGAGCAGAGTTTCTACAGAGCAGCCTGCATGAAAGGCGTGCTGCTCTCTGTGCAGCGGGAAGGCTAAAAGCATCTCATACTTGATAAATCTCTCAGCCAGCTTCTCTAGCTCCTTCAGCATGCAGGACGTTTAGCTGATCGGCCGGATATCTTTAGCAGCAGCGTAGCCCTCCTTCACAGGTTTGGGAATGATGGACACTGTCAGTCTTCCATGCCGAGGGCACGTCTTTTAAAGCAATGGTAGCCATAAATAGTTTAGACAGTGGGGGGACAACGAAATCCATGCCTTTTTATAAGAGCACTATATAGGTGCGCCATCCGCCCTTGATGATTTAAAGGGGCAGAAGGATCCAACGCTGCAACGGCCTTCTCCCACTCTTAGTCCACGCTTTCCATCTTTCGGTCAAGTGGACTTCAATCAGGTGAATCAGCGTTGCGTCTTCATCTTAAGCAAATTCACTATCATCGAGTCTTATGAGCCAGAGGCGAGCTTCCGGATTTTTTGCCAGGATCATGTGGATCCTCCGGAATGTTCTGTGATTCCTCGTTGTAGACCCCCCAATCTTCCTGTTAAAATTTTTTATGTTTTCATTGTATTCATATATCAAATTGAGTTATTTCCAGATGTCTCAGTCTCAGATGTCTCAGTTTGCCCTGTTGCACATCGCTCTGGTATTTTTATGGAGTCACAGCCAAACAGCAGAGGAGACTCTTCTCCTGGTAGTGCTGAATTAGAGCCTCGACCTCCATAGGAGGTGGGCCCACCTCAGCGTCGCCAGGGAAATACGCTGAGGCATACATATATCTAGCCTTTCTTCGTTTCTGCCCCTGAGTCTCACCTTAATAACGGCGAGGTACCTGGAGCAAAGCCTAGGATCCACAACTGCAAGCATTCCCTTTGCAGCTATGCATACCCTTGGTGCTTTTTTGTGTGGCCTCATATATATAGAGCCACACCCTCCCAAGACACTAATTCTTTCCCTGTATACCCAGGGTTTTAGGTTTAGAGCAGCCCCTGTATTCACCACTGACATACGCCTGACTTGAACCGTCGACACGCCTTTGCTGTGGTACTAATTAATCTGCATTATGGAGAGTCCCGTTTCAACCATTTATAGGCCAATTCGGGGCGTCTTCGGATGCTTTTGGCTCCTCTAAGGAGTGCAGATGAATTACATAGAAGGTACCCCTAACCACTCCTAGATAGGGCTCGTAATCCAGGGCTGCAAGGGCCCTTATTGAAATTTTGGGATGACTAATAATTAGAATCCAGCCCTTTCCCTTCTGAATGGCTCCCGGCCTGTTGGAATACGTCTGCTATGCATTAGTTCGTAGAGTGGAGTTCTGGAAGCTCGAGCGCCCGAGAACGGTCCACGGATCCACTGAAGTGCTGGAAATCAGTACGGTCGCTCTTCGTTACCTTTAGAGCCACTCCGCCCCTCTTGATCTCCAGGTTCAATTCCTTCTTAAGCCTAAACGTTGGAGTTCTCTCCACTAGCCAGTCCCGCGACCAGATGTCTGCAACCTCGACTGCGATGGTCCTCAAACTAATGAAGACATCGTTAAATCTGGTGGCGCGCCCCTCGCGGGGTAATGCGCCAATCTCTTTAAAGATTTCCTTCTTCAGCCTGTTCAACTACTGAGGAGTTAGACGGCCTTCAGGATAACCCGGCACAACGAGAAATCTTACCAGAGCGTTGTTAGTCATCTGACCGCAATTAGGTCCTGTGTTTCCAGAGCCTTCTGCCGTTTCGATTCCCTGTTCGAGTCCTTCCTTATCTCTCTTGTACAACAAGCCTGAGGAGTGTCTCCAGATGTTGTTTCTGCAGGCATAACCTGCAGGCATAACGGAGAGATCAGTTAGCTCAGAGGTCGTCAACCTTTTAAAAATGCTACCCTCTAAATGACAATCGCGAATCCCGTTCCATGCAGCTACATTCAGATTGGAAAGTAACTATATGTAGATCAGTGATGTCAGAACGCGGATATCTCTGGCATGCGCAGTGGCGATTCTGTGCATTTTTAAATTGATACATGTCGTTACATAACCTAAAATTATACAGGAAAAACTACTGCGCATGCCAGAGATAATCGCGTTTTGACAACCACTGATTTAGATGATTGATGTTAAATTGGCGGTAAGCCAAGAAAGGTTGAAAAAATAATATTACCTGTTGAATGTTTTAAGACTGTTTTTTACAGAAGTCAAAGAAAATATATACGTAAAAACCTTCCTACAGTTTTATTAATTAATAGCTTTATGAAAAAATTTCAATAACGGTAAATTATGAAAGTTTTATTCAAATATATTATTAACAGTTTGTACATTTTTTGAATAAGAATTCAAATCCTACAATAAATGCAGACTCGCGTAAAACTTGAGTCTATCTTGACTCTACTATTTTTCCGATTCTGGATTCAATCATTTTTTCTAGATTTTTTAGTTTTACATGAACTGTGGTGGAACAATCTTTGTTGGCATAAATACGTAGGTGGGATTGATGATTGCTTCTCTTCTCAATTCCAGATAATTACGAGCCGCTGCATGTCAAAAACTTCCTAAGACTATTCTTGAAATTGAAGACTTAGGGTGCGATCAAACTAGTTTTCCCTGCTCTTTTTTCTATCTATATGAGGATAGTAACCAAGAAATTCTTCTCTTACACGATTAAAGTGCTTCCAAATTGAGTCATTCAAAACATTGGTGAACTCTAGTACCGAGTCTTTCAGAAAAGTTTATAATGTCTCAAAGCACGTAATGTCATTCTTATCAATACATCTTATCCAAAATTTGATCTTCTCTTAAAATTATATTACTGGGTCTGTTGTTTAAAAAATAATAATATTCGTCCCTTTAAGGAAAAAGCTTAAATTATTCGATTTGTCAAAAAAAATATACGAGGTATGCCACCTCGGCCAACGATTCACCATTACGAAACTCTAATCTAATATAGATAATTAGCTGATAATTTACTGATGTCCATGGATTCCTCCAGTTGCAAAGCAAATCCTTTATGTTTCTGGACGCATTCTTCAATTTTTTCTTTCACATCCGTAGCCATTTCTTTTTTCGTTCTTGCTATCGAATTACCCGAACAAGGAACCGTCCTTATGGGAGATACTGCAATTTATTTTAGCATTTTTTCGACAATGATCAAAGCCCCAAGGATGATAGTTTCCTGCACAACTGTGTGTAGTTTCTTATTTTTCACAGATAAAAATGCAATAGAAACCTTACTTTAGAATGTCCGGCCGTTCTGTTTAAGTCTTCGGGATGCATGCGCAGTAAAAAAAAGTGTTCACAATGTTAACGAAGTCAATATCATTTTGAATGCAACAAAAATGATACCGAATTCAAGAGCATTTTGATCGGCCGGAGTGAGTTATCGACTTTTGAGATCATAATAATCTGATAATCTGATATTTCTGATCGTGAAGTGTACTAGAAAAGTTAAGAAAAAAAAATCTGATATTAGAAATTATCACCTGTTAATTGCAGTTGTCACTTGCGTGCGATTAGATACAGTTTGTAGGTTATGTTAATATGACACCGGCGCCAAGAATTGGCTGTCATTTTATTTAGTCTGACAAATGAACCAAAAAATAAGATCAAATTGATCCGAATGGACAGATCATTATGATCTCGAGAGTCAAATAATATCTGAAGCAAAATGCTCTGCAACAAAATTGATTATTTTTTTTACTATGTGTTTAAAAGATATCTATATATGTATCTTCAGTGTAATGGAGTATTCCTTCACTGTAAAGTTTCCTTCGACCGTTTTTTTACAATAACGTGGTTATTCTTTGGAATATAAATTTGGTTGGTCATACGGTCAACATAAAATAACAACAAAAGATTCTGATGT
>JAAAKG020000031.1:592648-603917 GCA_010014905.2 Druon quercuslanigerum
TTGTTGTTTAATATGTAAGCGGAAATATTGTAAGGAATGGAAGTCATGTAAACCCTTGGGGGACACATTATGAATAAAGAAGAAGAAGAACTATTTGATTATAAATGCAGAGAGCAAAAAGAGCATTTTGGACTATGAAATTTGTTAAAACATAATATTTTTCATTTTATTTAATTTTAAGCATTTATTTAATGAAGTTTAAGAAAAAAAATTGATTAAAGAGGTTGATCAATCTTACTAGCAATCCCCCCAGGTAAATAGCTTCACAAAGTCACGTTATTCTTGACTTAAAAATAAAATTGTTCTCATACTTACTCCCAAAATTCTTTAACAGGATCGGTGAGTTCAGTCCAGGAAACGTTGACGTGATTAAGGGAGCACATTTTGACTAAAGTTTGATTCTTGGCTGTGGCATTCCAGCAAGGCAGGGTTTTCCTCAAATAGGGGTTGATACAATTTTTCGTATTCCACCAGTTGCCGCAGCTGCCCCAGGGTAATTCTGTGGTGCAGAATAGTAAAGATGAAATACTAGAACATTGATTATCGAGTGCCATCGGTTTTCGAAGATTCCCAGAATTTCTGTGCCGCGTTTGTAATCAGGGCTTGGCTCAGGCTTTGATTAGGCTCGCTCTCGAAATCTGGGACATTTTACTCACAAATAACACATATGCCAGAAACTTCTCACTTTGAAAGTTCGATTCTGCTTTTGTACATCCGAAATTACAAAGGATCATGTCTATACAGCGGTTCTATTAAAGAAACTATACAACTGCATTTTTTTTAAAGCAAAAATGAGCTTTTTTTATATCGTTGAATTTATTACAAAATAAATTAGCTATGCTAATGAATATTAAAAATTGTAATGAAATATAATAACGATAAGGTCTTGATTTGTATATCTAAAGCAAGTTTTCGAGAATTCTTTATGAAAAAAATACGTCTACACAAATTATAGGATTTGGGATTTTGAAACGGCGCGCAGTGGGAAAAGTGACTTTTTTGTTTCAAAATAACGTACAGCCCAAAAATATTGACCGATTTGTACTAAACAAATTGAAACAGGTGATAAGATTTCTAAGAAAGTTGTCGAGTCTGACTTTTAAAATAGGTTTCAATTTTTTTATTAATGAACGAAAATGACCATTTTTCTATTTGACGTTCCTGCTGCTCGTCAATTACATGAAAATTGTTAGAATTGCCTAAGATAAAGATATTCCAATATTATATAATAAACAAAAAAATTTATAATTAAATTATTTGTTGAAAGAAAGTTTTTTACGATTTTCCTCAATTTTACGCTTTTTTAAGTTACATTGCAAGAAATTTGGATAAAACCAATACAATGATGGAGAAATTTCTTCACGACATTATTATTTTTAATATTATAAACAAGTTTAATAACCAAAGGCATCAATCCGGAATTTTGTAACAGGAAACTTGGTTTTTTTAATATCATTTTTTTTTAATTCGGAACTTTATTAAAATTTTTGTTGATAAATTTAATAAATTTTTAAACGCGTTTAACAAATAAATGCTTTATTTGTTTATCTGCCTACGGAAGAAATCATTTTTTTCGATTTCAGTCTTTAATTAAGAACTTCATGATAATTTCAGACAAATTCATAATTACTTGATGAATCATATATTTTTTTAATAAAAAAAACAAATTTAATAAAGAAAGGCATTATTCGGGAATCTGTGGAGAAAAAAATTGTTTTTTTTTGGTCAGTCTTTTTAATTGGAAACTTAAGTTTAAGATTCTCATTACCTTCATTCTCTTAAAAAAGTCGTAATAATGTATTTTTTAGTTAAATTTGTTTAAAAATCATCAAATTAATGCAAACTGCTGTAAAAAACAAGAATCCAACGACCTAAAGTTGGACCACACCGAACAATCGAACAAAAAAATTTTTTCCAATTGCAATCTGAAAAAAATTCCTGTTAAAAATAAAAATTTCAGACAAAAATAAAAAAGAGGAAAGAAAAATGAGAAAAAATCAACTACAACCCCTTCCTTCTCTTTTTCTTTCTTTTGTATTTTTTATTATTAATTTTATCAAATCAAAAAAAAAGAACATTGAAAATAAAAAATAAAATGACACTCATACAGCACCCTTATCAAGGCTACTGTTTATATTTTATGAGTGTTATTTTTTTTTTGATTTTTTATTTTCAATGTTCTTTGTTTTTGTGATTAGATCATATTAATAAGAAAAAAGGCGTAAGAAAGAAAAAGAGAAGGAAGTGGATGCAGTTGGTTGCCTTCTCATTTTTCTTTCCTCTTTTTTATTTTTGTCTGAAAGTTTTGTTTTAACAGAGATTTTTTCAGATTGAAATCGGAAAAAGTTTTTTTATTTGCTTGTTCGGTGTAGTCCAAATTCAGGTTTTTGTATCCTTGTCTTTTACAGGAGTTTTCATCAAATTATTGATTGGACGTTGAATAGGATTTTTGATTTAGATTTTTTTCAATTTCAATTCCAATTCAAATTCAAGAAATTTAAATTAGAATAATCTAATTTAAATTTCTTGAATTTTAATCATCAAATTTATAAACTATTCACGAATGTTGCTGAATTTATTATAAAGATCCCAATTAAAAAGTCTGACATAAAAAAAAGAATTTTTCCGTCGACAAATGCCCAAATAATGCATTTGTTTATTAGGATTGTCGAAAAAAGTCATAAAATTTATCAATAAATGATGAATTCTTTCTAAAATGATTATGACGTTCCTGATTAAAAAAGCTTTAATCGAAATAAACGAATTTTTCTTTCAACAAATGCCTTATCTATGTACTTCTTTTTTAAATTTGTTTAAAAAAATCATAAGATTAATAAAAAAATTAAAAAGTTTTCTAAATTTAGCATAAAGTTCCTAATTAAAAAAATTACATCGAAAGAAACTAATTTTGTGGCCGAAAACGCCTTTTTAATGAATTTTTAAATTAAATTTGTTTATATTATTAAAAATAATAATTTCAAGAAAAAATTTCCTTATTATTATTTTCTTTATATCCAAATTACTTGTAAGATAACTATAAAAAACTTAAAATCATGAAAAATCGTAAAAAACATTCTTTCAAGAGATACTTTGTTTATAAATATTTTGTTTGTTTATTATATGATAAGGCAATATCTTAAACTAATCCATTAATAATGTTCATTCCTAAAATTTAATGGCTACGTATCATCTTATCGATTAAAGCAAGAAATTTTAAAGCAGATAAAAAATAAAAACTAAAAAATGGACATTTTGAAAAATTTGAAGAATTTAATTATTCTAATCAGATTCGTCATGAAATAGCAATACATTTTATTAAAGCACTTCAAACTTCGAATTTGTTTAAAAAATTGGTTTATAACAATACAAAATACATTTATTTTTATTTTTTAATATTTGTGTATTAATTAAAATTATATTGAAAGTTAATATTACCTGTAAATATTTTCAACCCCATTGAAAAAGCAACTTACATTGTTCATAACAACACAAATGTTTATAATATATTATTGATTTATAATAAACTATCATTTTATGTTCCACGAATATTTTTTTATCGATTAAATACTATCAATAATTTTAAATTAATTACGAGTTTATAAAGCAACCATACCTTAAATTATTCAAGTTTGTATAGTTTTATGTTTAAATAAAGTAGAAAAAAGATTCTTTATAAAATCCTTAGAATTTAATTTAAATTAAATAAGAAGCATCCATGAAATAGATATAAAATTGTACCCGTAATCGTATTTTTATTATTTGTTCGTCATTTTACCTCAATGTGCATCGTAAACTTTCTTGAGGTTAGAAAAATAATAAAAATAAAAATAATTTCTAAGCTTTTCATTTTTTATGTCTGAGAAAATTTAACAAGGTTTTATATTTAATTTATATGTATATTTAATGAAACATGCAAAAAAAAGTATTTAATTATTTTGTAATGCTGTTCATCCTTTTAAGATTTTTTCATGAAAGTGAAATGAAAATGTAAAAGTTAGGTCTTATGTTAGTATTTTTGAATTTCATATGCAATTTAAAAATATTATTGTGAGAAAGGTGTAAGCAATTATAAGCATTATTTCAAATATTTAACATTTTAATGACTCGCTGGTGCGCCTTATGTTAAAAGCAATTTCTTTTTAATCGAATTTTTCTTTAGAATATACTTTTTTGTTTTAAAAAATTCATTAAGGAATGTTTCAAATGTTATTTTTATAAGCAATATTTATCTCAAAGAACATTTTTTTATTAAAAAAACTTATCAAAGAGATTTTTAGATAATATTTTCAAGAATAAAATGAGCTCGGCAGCATTAGGATTTATTTATAATTGAAACTTGTACATAAAGAGAAAGCAAAAACATAACACTCTAAATAACTTCTATTGTAAAAAAAACAGTCGTAACTTGAAATATTTTTCCTAAAGTTGGCCTTCAGTTTTTTCCAAAATTAGTTGAAATATTTTTTTCGATTTTACAAGTCATTTTTAATAAATCTTATTGTCAGGGTTTCATGGAAACCCTTATAGTTTCGGTCGGGTGTCAGTACGTACGTTGTACTTTTTCAATGAAGGGAAAATAAAGGGTGAGAAAGTAGGCTAAGCGAGGGGAAATTAGGGGAGGGGAATTAGAAGAAGTAAGGATAATTAAGGGAAGGAAAGCTAAGAGAATTTAGTGGAAATTAGGGATGGGAAGAACGAAAAGTTGGGGTAACTAAGGGGAAACTAAGAGAAGTAGGAAAAAATTAGGGGGCGGTAAGTAGGGGAAGAGTAGGCAAATGCAAGAAGGGCAATTAGGTGAAGGGAAGAGTTATCTGGAGAAGTGAGGAGAGGGGGAAGTAGAGGAATCGTGGGAAAATAAAGGAAGAGGAAGTAGGAGAAGTGATAGGACGCTGTGGGCAATGGGGAAAGTGGTAGTGGCGGGAGTGAGGAGAAATTATGATAAATGCGGAACTATATGAAATGAGGAGAAGGAAAGGGAGGTTAAATGTGCGGAGGATAATAGGAAATAGTGGAAAAAATGTGCAGCAAAATTAGGGGACGTGATTGGAAGTGAGAAAAACTAGTGAGGTAAGTGAAGAATGGCTGGTACGGCAATGCGGGCTAGTAGCGAGGAGGTAGTGATATCTGGGAAAAACAATTAGGTGAAGGGAAGAGTTATCTGGAGAAGTGAGGAGAGGGGAAAGTAGAGAAATCGTAGGAAAATAAAGGAGGAGGAAGTAGGAGAAGTGAGAGGACGCTGTGGGCAACGGGGGAAGTGGTAGTAGCGGAAGTGAGAGGAAATTATGATAAATGGGGAATTGTAGAAAATAAGGAGAGGGAAAGAGATGTTAAATGTGCGGAGGATAGTAGGAAATAGTGGTAAGTGAAGCGATGGCTAATATAACAATGCGGGTTATCAGCAAATGAGCGGAGTTAAATGAGACATTGCGGGGGAGTAAGGGTGAAAAAGTGATATCCGGGAAAGGGAAATGCGGAAGGGAAGTGTCATAATAAGAAGGGAGTAGAGGAGT
Organism: Druon quercuslanigerum; assembly: GCA_010014905.2. Lineage (NCBI taxonomy): Eukaryota > Metazoa > Arthropoda > Insecta > Hymenoptera > Cynipidae > Druon > Druon quercuslanigerum. The sequence continues at coordinate 598,159 of JAAAKG020000031.1, forward strand.
AGAGGAAGCACAGGAGGAAGAAATTGAGGAAGGGTTTGGTTGTGATGGGCGAAGTGTGTGTGTGGGGGGGGGGAAGTACGGTGTGAAAAGGGGAAAGTAAGTGGAGTAGGGAAGGGGAAATAAGAAAGAGGGAGGTTTGAACGACTTAATTAACGTCTTAAATGGCTACGCAGATATTTTTTAAATAATTCTTGAGCTTAAGATAAATCTAGTATATTCTTAATGAATATGAATGCTGCTTTATTTTATTTTATGCTTATGTAAATATTTGAATGATAAAATTGTTTACTTTTGTATTAGTGATTTATTTTGTTATAAAAATTTAAAAACTGTTTTTAATTTAATTTTTATTATTAATTTGATCATAGATTTGTTATTTGTTAATTGTGGGAACATTTTAGATGCTAAGATTCTCTATAAGAGAATCTCGATTTGCTTCAAATGCAGTGGTATAATTTTTCATTAGGATGGTAGTATAGAAGATGGCATATAAAGACAATTATTGGGTTATGATAAAGGCTGTGTATTATTTGAAAAATAAAAATATTATCACTAAAAACGTAATTTTAAATAAAAAACATTATTTTGGGTAAAAAAATCTTTATTTAAAAAAAAAGTATTTTAATAATGTTCTTTGCAACTAAATTTTTACTTACCATCACCTCTTAACCATTCTTAAAAAACGGCTGAATTCTAATAGTAGATATAGAATAGAACTCTACTCTTTCCAATTTTAAAAATCAACTTTTCTGTGGGTGAAATTGTTAAAACAATTTTTCGAGAAAAAAATTTAAACAAATAACTGTACTCGAAGATTATTTATATTTATTATCAAAACTTGAATATTTATATTTGTTCTTAGTATTAACTTCAGTATCCTCATTTAAAAAATGAGGACAATGACCAAACGAGGAATTTTAATTCTTAAAATTTATTTCTAAAATAAAAAAGTGCAATGGAAAATTATTCTTTAATCATAAAGGCGACTATTCTACTTTTAACGTTTTAAGCACATGTATTATAAATAAAAAAAGATTCTATTTATGACCCATTAACCATATTTATTTCTGACTTTTTCTAAATAATATTAGAGTGTCAGTAAAAATATCAGTACCGGTGACCGATATCAGTGACCGATATCAGTGACTGGTAAATTAATCCAGGTTTTTTCAAAAAATTAATTTTAATTTTTGAACATTTTAAAACTATCTCAAGAAAATAACCCAGAATATTTGATGGCCATTTTTTTTAATTTGTATGATTTAAAATAATTCCGACAAAACTTTAAATTATTTAAAAAAATATTTAGAAGTTTTAGAAGTTTAGAAAAAATTCTAAAGTAATTCAAATTTTTTTAAGATTTTCGAAATTTTTTTTAAAAATTTATCTTTTTGAAGATTTTGAAAAAAGTTTTTAAAGAAGTTCAAAAGGTTTCGAGCTAAAATTTTTTTAAAAAAAGATTTTTAGAAAAATTACAATGATTTGTTTATTTTGAAAATTAAATTCCAATGAAAATTGAACAAGATTTTAAAAGATTTAATACAATTTTGAAAATGAATATAAAAATTGAAAAAAAAATCGAGTCAATTTAAAGTTTTTTAAGAATTTTCGAAAAGATTGAAAAAATCATTTTAAACTGAAAAATATTTACAATAAAAAATATGTAGATTTTTGAAGATTTTGAATCCAAAACTTTGAAATTTTTAAGGCCTTTTGAAAGATCTCATGAGAATAAAACAATTTTCTTAAGATTCCTGGGGAAAAAAGTGAATTTTCATTTTGCAAAATTAACTTTGAAAGAAAATTGAATAAGATTTTACAATATTCCCCAAAAATTATAAAAATTTCAAAAAAATATTAAAAATGTTAAGGTAATTGCAAGGTCGTTTTAAAATATTTTTTTTAATTTTAGGAATAATTTGAGTAAGTTTAAAAGACGTTTGACAACTTATCTATTTTTGTAGCAATTTAATAAAAAATTTATCTCATTGGTTGAGATTATAACTATTGTCTTCAAAAGTTATATATTTTGTTGAAAATGCGTCTTTTGTGGTAGAAAATTATTTTTTATACAAATGCAACTACTGGGTTGAAAGTTGTACAACTTTGTTGAAAACTAATTCTTTTCGATAAGGATACATAATTTTACTCAATAACTCGTCTCTTTAGTTGAAAATGTAAGGATTTCTTTGAAAAATCGTCTTTTATTTATATATTTTTTATATTTCAAGTTTAGTGAAAAATATATATTTGAAGATGCAAAACTAAACAGTGCTGTGAAAAATTAGTCTTTTTTGTTAAAAATGTATTCTTTTTTTGTTTAAGGATTCAAATATTTTCTTGAAAATTTATCGTTTTTTTAATTAAAAATCCAGATTTTCAGATAAAAAGTTAAATTATTTTTTAGATTAGATGAATATTCATTATTTAAGTTGCAAATTTGTCTTTTTGGTTAAAATGATCTATTTTGTTGAAAATACATATTTTCAGATTGAATGATTAAACTATTTCGTAGATCGGATAAAGATTTATCATTTTAGTTTTAAAAATTATCTATTTTGTAAAAAATCATATTTTCAAGTTAAATAATCTAATCTTATTTTGGTGTAAAATTCAACTATTTCGTTAAGAAATAACTTTTTTTTAACACACTGGGTTTAGTCTGAGAAATAGTTATTCGAAATTTTTTTGCGCATCAATAATTGTTTGTTTTCTCAAACGGAAAAGGTATAGTGCTATTATAATTAACCTTTATCGGTATAAAAAAGTTTTTTGAAAAATATACAGTGAAATCTCACTTATTCCAAGGCTTACGTATTTTAAGTGTTCCTGCTCGGATATTCCAAGTGACGAAGCCTCACTACCTCTCACTACTGACGCTGCATCTCTGGCTCGCGTCAGTGGCTGACCAATTAAAATGAGGCCCGAAGAGAGGGAAGCCCTCGTTTCTTGCAAGGACGCACACGCGCTTACTGTGCGCTCATCGATACAAGATAGAGGCAGCCAATGAACGTCGCTGAAAAAAACCACCCCACGACTCGCGGTGGAGGAATATCCGAATGTTTACTTTTCTCGGCCCTTTGAATACGTGAGAGTTCACTATAATATCTCTTCCATAAATAAAAATATTTTTCCATTTCATTGGTTAATTTTGGGTGGTAAAATATAAAAAAAGTGGATAAAAATTTGCACTAACCACTGCGCATGGACATGAAGCAGTAGAATATTGCCCAGGCGAGGATGACGATGTAGTAGACGTTCATCCAGCAGGACATGACAGCAGCCGCATATCCGATTCCCTTGAATAAAGGCGCTATCTTAAAGACCCCTAGGCCACCGATCGTTAACATTTGTCCTAATGCCAATTCCATGAAAAACATGGGAATCCCGGCGAGTATGAGGGTCACAAAATATGGGATGAGGAAGGCACCCCCTCCATTTTTGTAGCAGAGATATGGAAACCGCCACACATTTCCCAGGCCGATGGCGAGACCAACCTATAAATGTGTAATTAAAATTCCAGGTGTAATTCCTTCTGCGCAGAATTTATTCATGGTAGTGGTTTCCCATGTTGTTTTATGGGTTTTAATTTTTTATGATTTGCGTATCCACTAGGGTGATTAAAAAAATATTTTTTAATCTAAACACACACACCAGCTCAAGTTGCACTTTGTTAGGAAAAAATAAAAATAAAAATCGGATCTTATTTGGAGGTCCAATTTGAGCTTTGCCTTTTTGATTGATTTTTGGTTGGTTTCATGGCCTCAATGGCTTGAAATTTTAAATAATTAAATAAAAATTTAAAACCTCTTTTTGAGGGAAATCGCCATTTTTTCTTTCTTTTTTTACAGTTTAAAATAATGAATAAGCCTTTTTGTTAAATTATTGTATTTTGTATTTTAAACACTATATGTCCAATTGTTACAGAAAAGTGTGAAAAATTAGGATTGAATTATTATTTTTCGTAACGATGAATAAAAAAAAAGTTTCATTAATTGATGTACAACAAGGCGTATCGAAGAAGAAAGTTGTTTGCTCGAATTACTAATAGCAAGGAAAACTTTCTTTTGTCAGGCAAAATCACTCCCCCAAAGTTTTATAAAAAAAAATTCATTCTGACCTAATTTGAATTATTAATAAAAATAGTTCAAAGCAAACTGATCTATATCTGTGAAGCGATATTTTCGATAAAATGTTTTTACCGTTCTTAATTGACTTTGAAGATTCAAAAAATCGAAAAAAGTTGACCTCTTTGATATTTTCTTAGAGTCATGGCAAATTTTTCCACTTTTTGACTATACAATGTGTGGGTTTGAACCTAGATAGAAAAAAACGATTTTAATCAATTAATTAATTTTAATTAAATAATGAATTATTAAATATTAATAAATTAATTATGAATTATTACTTACTAATTAATTAACTAATCTCTAGCTTTGAAATTTTTTTTATGTTAAGGGGTCCAACGGAAAAAGTATCACGAAGAAGGGAGGGGTGCAGAAGTTCTTGAAAATTGTATCACGTATTTTATTGAATAGCTCCTTAATTTATATAAAGAAAATATTTATACTATAATTATTTTAATATCAACATTCCTTATATATTATTGTTGCAACATATTGTAAATACGTTCCACTTAATGTATGTTACACATTGTAAATTATAATTTTAACAATTATTAAATTTTGTTCAAATTTGAAGAAGTATTTCGTTTTTTGAGATTTTTAGCTATATCGACGATGCGGAGAGAGAAGGAAATTTTTTATGAAACTTTAGGGGTGTATTTTTGACTGGCAAAAGAAAGTTTTCATTGCTATTAGAACTTCGCGCAAACAACTTTTTGTTCAATAAAATTTAATAAAAAAAAATTACTTTTTGAATTTCATAACTCATAACTATTTTTATTTATAGGGTAACAAAAAACTACATAATTGCAAAATTTGGGGTTTCAACATTTGGTGCTAAATATTATTTTTTTGCAAATTCTTTTAGCACAGATTATTCCTAATACATTACGTTTTACTAACTACTGATAGTTTGATGTTTTAATACATTTTTTAAACAGTTAATTATTGTTTGTAGCAATTTCATCTCACAAGAAAGGTATTCCAGGTGTCCTTCGCCGATTTGATTCTCCCTGATATATGTTATACTACTCGAAAAAGTAAGCAATACGTATTTTTTTATCTGCGTGAAACACTGTAAGGGAGTGAAACAGCCCCTTAAATATAGGGGTATCAAGTGTCGATTGTATAGTTTTGTGTAAAAATGCAAAATTGATTTTGATCAAACCTACTGGAAAAGCTTACTGGTGATGAAAGATGAACTACCTAATTTTCTAAAAAAATGAAGGGGGTAAACCACCCCTACGAATATTTAAATTTGTGCTAAATATATTTAACCTTACAGTAAACAAGTTTAAAAATATATTAGGTACTTGAGACAGAAATAAAGTTGGCGTGTTTCACCAAAAAACTGGTAAAAAAATTAATTGGGGTAGCTACCCCTAATCAGCTTTATTTCGTGTCTACGATAATATATACTTTCCTTGCAAAAAATACTGCTGGGAAGATAATTTTATAAGGAAGAAAGTAATATAGAGTCCATCCAACACGAATGACAAAAATTACGCGGGGGTAAACCATCCCTACATATATTTTTCACTTAATACAAAAATAAAATTATATTTAATACTTTCACGATGATTCATTATGATAAAGGAGATATTTCAGGTTTCAATCGTGTACAAAACTACGAAT
>JAAAKG020000031.1:604017-620726 GCA_010014905.2 Druon quercuslanigerum
AAAGTTTAGGAAAAACGACAAAACATGCTTTTTTCGTGGAAACTTCACGAAATGTATTATAAAAAGTTGTTGAGGACAAACTCTCCTAAAAGATAGATGCGTCTATATTACGTGTTTGGGATCTTAGCACCTCAAAAAAATATAATTTTCGAAAATTTGACATTTAGCCCCACTGTCACATATTCAGTATATTTATATATTTACTGTAATTATATAGTTGTGTTTCACTGATTTTTCAATAGAAAAAGTTACTAAAATTTTAAAATTTCTGTATTTTTGTTGAATTATTAAAATTATAACTTCATCTTTTCACCTGCCTGTGTTATAAGAAGTTCCGGAAAAGGAAAAAATAAACAAGGCGACTGATTATTCTTGCCCATTTTATTTAATTTCAAATGATTTATATTATAAATTTTAAGAAAAAGTGTATCCCTATAAAATATTAAGATCACCTGTTACAGAAGTGTTCGCTCTTGAAGCTGTGCGTTCAAATAGTATTAACTCTTTGAGTTGATTTTTATGAGCATCTTTACATTTTAATTAGTAGAATTTCAGTTGAAGTATCAGTCTCATTTTTCAAGATTGAAACGACTAAAATGATTAGTCCCCATCTCCGAAACATCAGTAACTTTTTCGAATCACAAGTCAGTGAATCAGAGCTTCTAGTAAATTAGAACAGTGAAAAGTCCGCGACTTTTGATGTATTCATTAGTTGTGTTTGTCCAACGCTGCGGGTTGTCATTATTCGTTGGTAGGATGTAGTATTGAGAAGTAGAATTGACCGTTGCCATGGGTAGCTTTTGCCCGTTGCTAGGGATTTGTATTCACCATACCATGGAATATTTTTGACTGATTAGAATTCAATCATTGCAAATATTTTTGTTGTTTTAAACCAATTCTCCTGTAAAAAATGAATTAAATTAATAAGTATATCCCTGAAATAACAGGAAGTTTTTCAACTGAAAATTCAGTAAATCACAACTCTACTGAATTAGAAATATGTGACTTTTTACTTACTTATTATTTATTTATGACCGATTGTGGGGTTTGTGATTGATCTTTTTCAGGAATTTGTATTGAATGAGGTTCTTGGGTAGCTGCTTTCGGCTGATGCTGGGGAATGTTTTTAACCATGGTATAAGAATTGGTATTGACCAGTGCGAGGGATTGGTATAAAACTTTGTTATGTCATGTCATGTAACGTTGCTAGTAGATTATATTGATCATTGCTTGGATTTGTATTGACCGTTCTTAACCGATGCTGCAAGTTGCTATTGGCTTTTTCTAGTAGTTATTGTTGCCCATTGTTATTAGTTGTAATTGACCGTAGCAAATGGTTTTTATTGACTATTGTTGATTGTTTCTAAGAGTTGCGTTATTGATTGTTGCTGAGTACTATTATCTACCGCTTCTAAGGGTTGTAATTAAGCACTGACACGAGTTTTTACTGACAATTGCTGTGGACTGAAATTGACTGATATTATGGTTAGTTACTAAAGGATATATTTGATTAAAAATAGTAGCCTTGAACAGCCGAAATATTCGAAGAGGTTAAAGGCTCATATTTATAAAAGACTTTATCCTATTTTACTACATTAAAGGATAAAACTAATGTAAAAATAAAAACTAACCAAAGTGTATAAACATGAAAAGATTTTATCTCAATTTAATTCATTTTGTAACGTATCCAGGAAAGAGAGAGAAAAAAACGAGAGGGTCGAATGGAGAGTACTGAGAAAATGGAGGGGTTAGTCTATAAGGGCATCTCTAGGGTTGCATACTATCGAGATGAGATCGTTGAGCGTAGTTTGCATAGCGACGTAAACGGATACACGATACAGGAACTCCTCTCGTTGGGTTGTTGGGGTGCCAGAGGATGGATCTTTCTCGTAAACCAAGCGATCCGACAAATAAAAATTCTTGTCTCTCTTTTTCCGTCTCGTCTCGTCTCGGCATCGCTCACTCGTCGAGTTACGAGGGCGTTAAGCCGCCGTTACCGCTTCCGACGTATTTTAAACTTCTTTACATATTTTCCCACACCCACCCTCAAGTTTTCACCGGTGCGGGTACTGCTTCTGTGCTCGACCAATCCGACCGTTTTCCGACGACCTTCTTAAGCTGCTTTCGCTCGGAAAAGTGAAGCAATCAGTTAATCCTCAAGCAAATTTTTCGAATTATGAAATGCAGACGCTCACAATCTTAAACGATATTTCAGAAAGATTCCAGATCAAAAGATTTCTGATCATTAGAAGGGAAATATTATATAAAACAATCACTTATAAAGTTAAAAAATAAATTAATGCAAAATCTGTCATATGCATTAAAAGATTTATTTTACAGTCTGATATACTGGCACGATTTTGCCACGCAGAAGTATTGTGGAATTCATTTTTGATAAGTTTTTCAACATCATTCATAGAAATTGATGAATAATTTTTACAATCTGTAAAGAAAATGTACATCTTTCTGGATAAAATAGCTTTTAAGGGGGTTCAAGGACCTTTTTTCAATAATTTTGTTTTGCAATAATTTTTATTTGACATTCGCAACTATTTACTATGTTTTAGGATATAATTTTGAACAACGAAAAAAAATTGTCATTTTTTATTAACATCCGGCCGAGATATGGGCGATCTGAAGAAGCCATGTGAAAAACCGGTCGCCATGATTTCTCAAATTTGGATCATCCGAAACACTAAAATCCAATTGATTCCTAAGGAGTCCATAAGTGGCTATCGCATGACCCTTAATCATTAATAATTATTGATAAATAAACAAATGGTCAATTTTTTAATTTTTTTCGTTTTTTTCTCCGTTTGTTCAACTATTACTGCGTCAAATTGTTATTAATAATTAATAGCAAATCATGACCGAGGGTCATAGGATAGCCAAGTCTTTTCCAAATATTAAAAAAAAATTGAATAAAATCGGCCTAGTAGATCGGCTGGCATCGTTGCGACCACCCCAAAAAAGTGCGTTTCGAGAAAAACGCGTGTTTAACGTACTATATGCGTCAATTATTGTGCGAGCCGACCGCTTGAGGCCTTGCGGAGTATTTTGTTTTTCGACTACTTCCGATTCGCCCTCAGGTAAAAGAAGGTTTCTACCTTATTTGTAAGGGTATATGGTGATTGAAATTAACAACAACAAAAATGCGATTTTTGGAAAATTTGAACATTTGAACAAATTTGAACTACCCCCTTAAAAGTTATAAACACCACGAGTCGAAATACGGTCCTTTTGAGTTGTATTGTCATACCAGGTATTTAAGGCCGCATACAATTTTTAAGCGACTTATGCGTTGTTTTTCAGAATTCTTGTGTTTGCGAATCGACTGATGTGAAAATTTCATTTTTATAAAAAAATGTGACATACGTGTATTTTCAAGTTGTGCGGCAGTATAGTCATTCCAGAAGAATCGAGCATTATTCGTTATTGTGCATTCATAAAATTATTATTGTGAAAATTTATTTAGAATACCAGAAAAAGGTATTATTTAAAACTAAATCAGCGATAAGTATATCAGTAACGCAAAGCAGCGCAAATACGCTGCTGCAGCAGCGAAATGTAGCTGCTGATCAGTAAAATTTCACTTATTAACAGCTAATCTTCGCTGATTTTTCACCAAAAAAATAGTGCAAATTATTAATTATTAAGAAGCACATAAATTTTAGTCGTTTAAAGGAGTCTTTCGGAAAAATATCATTTTTAGGATTAGGGTACGTAAATAAATAAAATGACTCATTTCGTGATATTTTTACATTTTCATCAGAGAAGGTATTAGATTTAAATAAAATGTGACTCCTCCTTTTTTTGTGAAATTAATTAGGAAAGAAGTTTTCGCAAATGTTTCCGTCTGTATTATGTGTTTGTGTATTTTTCGTCTGTTAGCGCGATGACTTTCGAAAGACTTGAGAGATTGGATTGGTCTTTGGTATACTCTTTTAGTATCTTAAATTTAAGGTAAAGTTCGTTTTGCAAATCATTTTTGATAAAAATTTAAAAAGTTCAAGAATTTAAAAAATTTTTGTAAACACTTTTTTAAGATTTAAAAATTCTATTTACGGTTGTTAGTAGAATTAAAAAAGACAAACAATTTGCCCTGATCACTTTCTTTGATAAAAAAAATTGCCGGAATTATAACATTTAAAAAATTAAGAAAAAAACAAACCAAAATGAACATTTTCAGCCAAACAACGTATGATATAAAAAAAAGGAAGTGGTAGAATAACGTTGTATTTCGAACACCCTAATCGATTATTATAACAACAATTTGCATTTTTGTGGAAAACCGAAAATTCAAATTTTTTTGCACAAAAAATAATGAAAAATAAAAAATTCCGTTTTGCGATCAAACTATGCAAGATACGACAAAAGATGAATAAAAAAATTGTGCACCCAAAAAGATCAACAAATTTGTTAATTCACTTTTTTATAGGGAACGTAGTTTTTATTTTGATCGTAAAAACAACAATAAAAATATTTAAAAATGATATATTTGGACAAATGACACAATCGACAAACAAAAATATTAAGACAAAAGTTGTTCATCCAAAAAAGAGCTACAAAGTTGTCATTAATCATTGTTCGATAGGACACGTTTTTTTAACCGTAAAGAGTATTATTTGAAATAAAAAAATTAAATTTTTGAAAAACGACACAAGGTACGAATAAAATTGATAGACAAAAGTTGTTCATCCAAAAAGGATCTACAAACCAGTTATTAATCATTTTTAGATAGAACATTTTCCCTAAATTATGTCTAAAAATTGGCTTAGAAACACAATACATTAATTAAGTAAATATTCAAGCTTTACTTAAATGTAAATAATTCAGTTACATAAAACTTATTTTATTTAGCTAAATACAAAATATTTTGATCAATTATCCATTTAATATAAATGCAATGGATAGGCTTTTGCAGACTTATCAATTACATGAAAAATCGAGTACACCTTTTTGCTCCCTTTTCAAAGAGACATAAAAAAGCAGTAAAAACCGGAAATGAAAAATTAAATGAAATTGGGAATCAGATAATTGTAATGGAAAAGTAATTACAGTATTAATCGAACATACAAAACAGCTTTTTAGCATTTATCGTGAAGTATACTTTAAACAAAAATATTTATTAAATAATGGAAATGTAAAAAAACTAATAAAAGATTCACTTTTTGCTAATGACACTCTTCTTCTCTTTTATATTTATTACACTTACAAATCTACTTTATGAATGTGCTGATACTTGTAATAGTCATTTTTTAATACCATGGGTTAGTTATGTAAAGCCAAAATGATTTTGCAATTAACGAGTTTTATTTTTGACTGATAAATCCTATCAGCATTCGTTTCCTTGTGAATTTTAATATCAGTAGTGAGGAAAGTGCATTACTCCATCTAGATGCTTCACTTCTAAAAGCCGAAGTAAAGAAATCAGATGTTGAAAAATTCCGCCAACAGCTTCTCGACAAGAAATTGCATGAAAACTTTCACATAAACGTAGAAAAACGGTTCTTCTCTGAGGCGGAAACTTTTTCTTTTCCCGTTTGATATTCCGAACTCTTGAACTAAGATTTTCGGTCAGCAATCTCCATTGCACACTCGAGGTCTGACATCTTTCTCCAAGACTTCGAAAAACGAACTATATTCGTGACAAAATTCTCGGCTCCGGCAGACTACAACATCATTGCCAAGGAGAAGGAAAATGAGGACAGGTATGAAGACCTTAAAAGGGAGCTTCAACGACTGCACCCAAAATATTCGATTAAAGTAATTGTCAATGTGATCGGTGCTCTCGGTGTTGCGAAATTATCACTGGTTCGTAACTTTAAAACTATACTCGGGTGCCGAAAATATGGAGAAAGCTGTCATCTTAGAGTCGCTTCGTGTTCTCAAAAGTCACGAGAGTTTCGCCGGTCTTTCGTTGTGATTTAATTTTGTGCTGTAACTACCCATCTCACGGCCGTGAGACGTGGCCATAGGTCAGATTTACCGCAGTTCTACTAGAAGCCAGTGTCATTTTTAGATAACAATTGCTAACAGTGGCCAGAATAAATTGTCCTTTAAATATCTCATTCAACAATGAAAATAAAGGGATATACGTATTTTATAGTTTCGCCAAAAAAATTTATCTCATGAATAACAAGCTTTTAAAGATAACCTTCTGACATATATATTTGGATATATGGTTTTGTAAATGATGCAAAGAAAATATAAAATTAAAAAAAAAAAATAATTTTTCTATTTTGAACGCAATCGAATGTTTGGTAAAAATAGAAAAAAAATGATAAAAACTGGATGTCAATTCTAATTTTCTGAATTAATAAAAGAATCGGCACACATTTACAATGAAAAATATAAAAGGTTTATTTGAAGAGTGGACTATATTTACATGACTTGGAATGGAGGATTATTAATAATTATTATTAATTATTAATAATGAAAATCTGTCTAACAATGACACTGACCAAATGTCTCTGGGCCTTGTAAACTTGGCACGAAGCCACATTCGGTTACTTTCGGAGATTTCCGGTTGCCTGTATCGGTTCCCGCATAGAAGCGGCGGACGAAGTGGAAATCCCCGGGGCCAAACCCCACGAAGACGATGCTCGGTATCTAAGGGGTCGCCTGGTTATTCAAAGAGTACCATAAAATATGATAAAACATATAGACACCGAAGTGTAACTAGACGTATTAAAGTGGCACAAATTTGTATTTTTGATTCATTACAAAACCTTTATATCTGAATCGTTTAAAAACTACCATTCTTTAAATTTTGAAGAGCCTTTTCGCTGTGTACAGCTGCTGGACACGTATCAGTGGTCGAGCAGTCTCGTATATTTTATAGTAAGAACAGTGCAATAATGTATAATTATGAAAAGTAAACATATTTTTGCATTCTATATACTTTCTAGTAACAAGCACGGGGAAAAATTATGTAAAATTTTAATATTTTTAACGGTATTAAAAATTTTTAGAAAGCCGATAAGCCATTATCGCCAATTTGTTTTAAATTTATGACTTTCTTTCATTTAGTTTTTATTCAAATATCTGCATTTTCCAAACGTGAGAGACTTGAATTTTTCGATATTCATGGCAATTTCAATCTCTCCAAACTAAGATACGGAATTTTTTTATTTACCCATGGATCGAACAGCCTGCTCGACTTCTAGCGTGTACGACTTTTTGGCAACGCGTCTAAGTCGGATGACTAATGTCAAGAGAGAAATAAGATGTAGTAATAACTGTTAGTAAAGAGAATGTATCAGTTATTTGTTTTGAGAGAAAGTTATTATTTCGACTACTTAAAAAAGCTGTTTTAATAATCGATATTATAAAAATGTAAACATTTTCTTAAAATAAAATTTTGTTGTCAAACTTCGATCGGAGAAAAATAACTGAATTTTTCGATAACAAATTCCAATAAAATTATTTGAAATAGTTTAAATAGTGATGAATTTTCGATTTTAAGAGTGATATAATCATTGTCTGGAAATTCTAAACTCCCTAACTTGTATAGATACAATTTTAATTTGTTACCATTTTTTTACAAAATTTCACTTGATTTAAAAGGCTTTTTTGATTAAATGTTCCTACTTTTAGAAATAGAAATAATTTTATAAATGGATAATGCCAAAAAATGTGAATCATTGTGAGGAAAATTTTTAAAGAAATGCCTACAACGATTTAAGTATGGGGGTAACGCTACTTGTCCGACTACCGGTACGTTCACCTTAGTGTGCATTTACTTTCAATAATTTTTTATCACGTCTAGAATATTTTTATAAATAAAATGAAATAGAAAAACTAAAAGATTCAAATGGAATCTGGTTCTCAAATTCTGTATTGCAGAAGCATTTTTAAGCGATGCAACACTAAACGCCAGGCAAATCTCATCACATATAACGAGAGCAAAGAAATGACAGAGCGAGAACGAATGAATTAGAAGAATTTGCCATAAAAACAGGATTCGAGGAAAAGAAGTGGGGGCGGATAGCACAAGGGAGAGGAAAATTCGCAAGCAGTATTGTACGCTGCCCGATATTAAAATGCCGGTGATTGATGCGTGTACCGTGCACATTTTGCCTCTGAACCAGCCAATGGGACTCCCCACCACTTTACTACAATACGAGGTTGTCATAACGGGGTTATATTGCATCTTCCCGTGGCCGTGGGCTATGGGACATAGAACATGGGAGACGAGATTCACCCCCTTCTATCAGCCACCCCACAACGAAAAAGTCCCACAATGTATTTCCCCTTCTACATATATCGCAGATAGCAAGCAACAACGTTCTCCGAGCAATCGGTATTTATATCTGCGTAAATCATTCCACCCGTTCTTCGACTGACTATACTTTTTTTCGAAGCAGACGCTATAAATTCCTAATTCCCATAAGCGATTCTAAGCATGTCTATCGTTATATATTATACAACCCTTGTACTAGTATTTCTGGTTTATTAATTTTTTAACCTCTATACAAACTAACAAGCTATTATTTATTTGCTAAGTTTTCCTTATTTCTTCAATTCGCCCAGGTCATTTATGTTTCAATTTCCATTTTTAAGAAGGCATAATTAAAAATGTTAAGATATTCAAAATTCTTAAAGTCTTATACTAATAAAAAAATAGGCCAACAAATACTTGTTTCAGGTAGGGAAAAATAATGATTAAAATTTGGAAAAATATTCGAGTACAATTACCATCTTTGTGCTTAAAATAACCCGCGATCCAAGTAGCAACATATATTTTTCCGTGGGCAAAAAAAAGGGTAGAAAATATTTTAATAATTTATAAACTGGTGCTCAACAATATTTTTCAATTATTTTTCAAGCAAAATGAATTTAAAAAAAAGCTATGGACTTTAAAACAAAATTTTTTTATTTGTCATGAGTCTAGGTTTCGTAAAATAACTTTCCTAATATCCGTCAATAAATATAAAATACAAAAATTCTGAACGGTTGTAACGATTTTTATTATCAATGCGTTTGAATTTTACTGAAATCACAAAAATTCGTGAAATTTGAGTTTTTCTTACCAAGAACCTGAAGAGGGGTGCATAGGATCATAAAGGGAACTTACCTGAAACAGAAGAAATGAAATAGTCAATTAGTGCACAAATTTTACAAAAATGAATAAAATTCTACACATAAACAAATTTTAAAACAGCCGCCAACATTATTTTGCTACAATTCAAAATGCGTACCAACAGAACAACTCCTTTATGCCTGTACCGATTTACTAAAAAAAAATATTTTGGATCTTAAATACACTGAAAATGTATTCAGTTTATTCGATTCATTTTATTGCAAAACTACGTCGATTTGTCTTTACGATGTCAGTTTTTAGCTTTTACATTCTTTCCCTAAGAAATGAATGAAAATAACATTTTACATTGAACAAGGAAATGATTCTTCTCACTGAGCCCTATTTCTAATTTCCAGAAAGCTCTCGAATAACAGAGTAAAAGATGGTTTGGAATATTCAACGAACTTCAATCTGGACAGAACTGTGGTTGGCAAATTTTCCAATACTAAAATCAGTTCCGTGTTTCCCTGTCAACGTATCACTAATGGCTACGCAAAATCGTCAGGTAACGCTTGATGATGCTGCACTGGATCTGGCTGTTTACCTCGTACGCCGATTTTAGCGTCGAAGCATTAAGGGGTGGCTTAAAGCTTAATGAAACGAAGATGATTATGACTCCAGCCCTAGGCTTTATCCAATAGTACACATTTCAAATAGTATTAACTTTACACCTTTAGATCGCACATTAACACAGCAAATCGATCAAATCAAGATTTATTATTTGAAAGCCCAGAACAAATATACTACTATAGTATTCATATACAATAATTACATATATACTTCATGACTATTTTATGTAGCATCAAGCTCAAGTTGTAGAAATAGATTCACAATGAATTTTGTCGGAAGAATTCTGATGATCTCTTCATTATATGAAAGACTATGAACCAGGATATAGCTGATCTTTTGTCGATGATAAGAGAGAAGAAGTATCTACGGTCGTATATGTAGCAAGTCGTAGAATTATCAGGTTGGAATGCGGTGTAATAAATCCCAACATCATCCCTCGACCGAAATCACCCCCGAATGCTATTCACCCTTGTATTGTTACTCGGACAAAGAGTTTCACCACGGTTGACTTGTACTACGTGCTTTTGTTACTTCGCTCTAGTGATCTTCTTTACCATGGTCTCAAGGAAGAATTATTTTTAAAAGAAATCAAAACCCACAAAGATAACAGTATTGGCTAATATTCAAACTTTCTTCTACGTGTATCTGCACTTCTACTTTGATAAAAATCATAATATTCTAGTACAAATTTTTTAAAATCATACCTCTGATGTGAGACAATAACTATTTTATACATGTAGGTTAAACCAAAGGAAAACTTTTAGCAAATGTTGAAACAGTAAAAAGATTTAGTTCCTTCTAAAGTAACCGAAACTTTTTGTAATTTTAAACACAACTTTTTTTGAGTGTATCATAGTCGTAAATTATTTGCAGCATTTTGATCCTTGGATCACAAGTAACATACTTCACTGCGACTAATATTGTTGTCTTCTCATCGTACTCCCTGAACTTAATTCCTTCATCAATCTTGCCCAAATTCGCATCATCTTATGTCCCACAACCGCGACAAGTATACCCCAGTAATAATCCCGCTTTCCTTGTCTCTCATCCATTCCTTTTTTTATTAAACCAATGCTGTCACCGTACGTCACCGTAGCGCTTTTCGCTATTTGTTGGCCGCGAGGTAGGATAACTCTGAGATATTACGCAACCGTGTAAACGCAGTGACAAACGCTCGTGTACGTAGTCGCGCTTCCAGTTTTGCGGTAGTGTGAGTTTCGTAAAAGGCATGTGTTGCTGTGTTGCGTGTGTACCGTGGCAATATGGGAGATCATATGTCATGCAAGGGGGTATACACCCTCTCCTCCTCCCAGTTCGTTTATACAGAGGAGTGAGTCGACCCTATGTTACAGTGTACCATACAAATACAAACACAAACTCATGCAAGTATACACTTGCAGATTGAATTCCTACATGTAACGTGCGGAAACGAATAAGCCAAATAAAATAAATAGTAAGGGTTTTTGCGCGGGCCACGTTCCGTCCCACAGGCATGGTGTTTATGTGTGTGAGAATATGTGGGTGAGTGCCCATTGTTTTTGCACACTTTTCTTCCGTATCCGTGAGTCCTCACACCCTATCAAGTTAGTAGAACCTCGCGCGTGTGGCAGTGTGTGTGTGTGTTCGAGTGTGTGCCTCTGGTTGTGCGGCTTATTAATCTGACGCTAAAGCGATAAAGCGGCTGCCCACGCGACAGCTACGATACTACTTCATACTTCCCGGCGTACAATCTGGTCAATCTGAGCCTCGGGGATGCACATTCGTACAATAATCGATTATTGACATGCTTATACGGAATTTTCATCATTTTTCATTCATAAATTGCACTAATTCGCGATCGCTCTGAGGAACGAGTTGTTATACACTGACAATGTGTTATGTGTAGTATGTACTGACAATGAATAATACTTGGACACTAATTTTACACCCTGATAAGGGAAACACGCTGGATTTTGAGCTTACGGAAATGGAATTATTAGACAACTAAAGTTACCTCTGTTACTGTGAATTATGTATAACCATTTTCGTTCAAAGCTATGACATATATATGTAATTTTGTACTTGTTTCGCTAGTTTTAACTATTATTAAATATTATTGTCGTACATAGCGTGACAGAAATCGTTACACATCAGACACCGCTGAGCAAATCGACTATATCTGACTAATAGCTGAAAAACCTGTTGATATATATTATATAGGAAAAATTTTTTTCATTAATCTATTCACAGCGCAGAATTTTTTGCTACCATAGAAAAATTGCTATGCAACAAAAAGTACTACGAAATCATAGGCAGCAGAGTCACCGACATAAACTTAAAATTATTTCATGAATGGATGTGTTCATTTTGTAACTGCCGTTGAAATAACTACTTCGGTGCAAATAGACTCGATTTGTCGTATATGTCAATTTGTATAGTTGTCGCTCGTTTGTAACGCTTTGATCAACTTTGAAATATTTTCATTTCTTAATTTTCGCAGAGCGTTGCTCAATTTCTATATGAGGTAATCGAAATCCACTGATAGATATACTAACAAAATCAATATGCGAAAAAAAACTCATTTCAATATTCCCTAAGATGCATCCGCCTAATCATCAAATTACTGTTTTGTGTAATAAAAATGTGGCATATCATTAATATTTCTTATAGATATAATCAAGTTTATACCTATACGTCGTACAATTTTTCTAAATGTAATGAAGGAATTCGATAGAAATGCAACTCAAACCCTAGATTTGAATATATTTACGTACATTTGCAACTTTGGTCCAAGCGCCATATAAGAACACACACTACAGGATATATTTTGTGAACTATTAATATGTATAGAAGAAGTGGAAATAATAGGTAATTTGAAAGGCTATCGAAGGGTGCAGTTGATTTTTTCAAATCACCAGCGGTTCTTTTTTCAATAAAGATTTTTCAAAAAACGACCTCAAGAAAATCGCAAAAGGGTGGCTTGAATATTGCACGCCTACAAAAAAATTAAAGTGCACAAAAAATAAGCAAAGACAATGTACAGAAAACATATTGGCAATAATCGCACATCCATATGGCTGATAATGCTTTGATGCAACCACTCAGGGATAATTCGCTGCAGATAGTACACTCTACCCATAATTCCTCCTCTGACCACTACCTACAAAATATTCATGTCTAAAAAGCATAAACTCTAAAGAGCAGCGTCTCTATATCTACTTTGCAGTAAAATTCTACTAACCCTACTGTACTACTACAAACAACATTTATTAATAAATCTCCATTCACAAGAGAATAAATGGACAATAAAACTTACACTTTTTTCTACTAGCCTAAAGAGCATTATACTATTACTATTACTAAATTAGTATACGTTTTAGTTTTGCAGAAATCCAAGTGTGCCATATTCGAGCTATCTCCTCTAAGTATATTGCATTTTTAGATAAATGTATAATAAGGGAACTAGGGGAAACCAAGATACAGAAAAAAGGATCAAAAACTGTCCTGATAGCGTTCGATAAATGGCCTAATCCGCTGAAATAAAGGAGACCAATCCAAGCTTTCTGGAAACGTTGATTGCCCCCCCCCCCTTGTCACAAAAAAACCACAGGGACACCATTTCAGGATCGTGGAAAGTAAATCAGAGAAAATCCTGAACGTTTACATGGGACTCTCCCGGTAAACAGGCTGGTTTGCATATACGAGGGGGTTCACGTTTTCGGGCACGTGTGTTCACCAGCTCAACGCCACTTCGCGCTCGTTATCGTCTCGAAAATCTCTAAACAGCTCATCCCACTCCAACCTATCCGTCAACGCTATCTGTATCTTTCGTGTTATATGGGAGGTGGATTTCACACCCCCACCTCGATTCCCTGTCACCCTTGTTTTGCCAGCAGGATCGCACTGTCTCTCGGGCATGGCGATTTTAAAGAAAATCGGTGAAAATTTAAAGCGCCTACAGGGTGTGGGCAGGGTTCGCGCTAGGGATTGTCCTGTTATCGGGTCGCTTATCGGGTGTGAAGGGGCTTATGCGGATTGCGACTAGCAACCACCATCCTCGTCCCCAAACATACCATGGTTTCACTACCAACACAACCGCTACTATCCCCGTTACGACCCGACCGACAAATAGGTAATAACACGTCGTGATTATGCCACGTTTTCACCCTGACGTAAATCTCGTTTCCGCTCTCACCAAGATAGAGAAACTATGCTTATTGTGTCGAAGATACGCCTCAATCTCTTGGAAAAATTCATGACAATTTTTAAAACTCATTTTAAACAACTTTTCACTTATTCTCAGTGATGTGCTTCTAGTAATTTAAATTTAGAAAAATGTACTTAATAAATTACAATATTTTCTACTGAAAAATCAGTGAATTTCCCTAAACCTCATTAAATTGTAAACAGAGGGAGAAGCTCTTACTTATTTAATTTATTTTTATATCCATGAAAATAATTACGAGCTTACGACTTTATCTGCAGTATGTTGTTTCACAAATTATGTATTGCATTTGCCATGGAATGTTTTACTGTTTTGGAAATTTCAGTAAAAAGGAATAGTTGCACACATTAACTAATTATCGTAGATAATAATGAACATAGTTACTCGCAAGTAAAAATAAAGTAAATAGGTATTGTATGTCTCATTAAAATTGTGTTAGACTTGTCTCAGTGAGAGAAATAAAATTACTTGATATTATTACAAACAAAAATTTTAAGTCAGTACGTATATACAACCACTCAAAAAAACCACTGAAGGACGATAAGTATAATTAAGCAAAATTGTTCCAGTTGTAATTTAAAGCTTAAACTTGAACGCTTTTAAGTTGAATTTAGAGTATTTGAAATTAAAGAAATCCAAGTTATATGTTGCATTCTTTTAAGAAAACAAAGAAGTGACGCGACTAATTGTTTCTATTTTTCCAACAAAAAAACTTGGTTGCACAAATTCAAACAAAGCTGTTTTGATGTACCAGCCTCCCAACGAAATTGCTTTTGCCATATTATTTAAGTTGGAATTAGAATTCTATTTATAATTGAAAACAGTGAAAAATTAACAGTTTGAAAGTAAAAACCTCAATAGAGTATCATTCAAACTGCCAAGTGTTTAAGCAAGTTAAAACTTATATCATTACAACAATTATAATTCTTTATTTTTCATTGGCATTGTCAATGTATACTAAAAAAATGGTGACTTCTTTAAAAAATGATTAGAGGAAGCATTGTAGGCTCTTTTAAAGAAAAAATTTTCTTTTTAACCTTTTTTTGTATCTTGAGTTGTTTAGCTGTAAATGTTAATTTTTGCTGATTAAAATGATGCCCGTGATTTCTATGAGGAAAAGGTTGACATAAGATTTTGTAGATCTTCTTAAAAGCCAACATTTGATTTTTTACTTTTTACGTATGTCCCCTTGCGGGACATACGAAATTCATACATACGGGACATACGTTACGGATCTAATTTGCGTTACATGAAAGCGATTCCTTGTATTTTGCGCTTGGGTGCACGAAAGGCTGTGAAAAATCAGTGATAGCTGTTGGAAAGGGTGCCAGGGGGAATGGAAGAGGAGGGGGTCGGACATTTTAAAAGAGGGATAGGAAGGAGGCACCAAAGGCAGAAAGAACGGAATTTAATTAAGTAAAATTACTGTCGCACGGAGTGAGGCGAGAAACAGCTAACGGGGCGCTAACGGGGACGAAAGGTGGCAACACAAGACGCTCCTAGATATAGGGAGACAGAGTACAGCAGTAATGATCTTATCCGCTGATAAAATAAAACAAAGTAATAGAAAGTAAACGAATTTAGAGCGAACCTCAGACTTTCTCCCTCTATTTTCGTTTACCTCGTCTACTTTGTCGAATTATGGTCATTTTCTTCCTGAGTAAATAATAAATATTTATGTAACACATGCATGAATACGGTCATTTCTCATGCCTGTGCATCGAACCTGAAGTTCCCCTTTTCAGCTTATTGGCATGTAATGGCCATCATGTATCTATGACGTAATAATTTTTGACGACGTAGATATACATGACCATCACATGCCCATGACCTTGAAAAGCGGTACTTACGGTACGCTACACAGACATGAAGCAGAAGGTCATATTCATGAAATTGTTACATAAAATCGTATAAATCAATAAAGTCTCCCTTCGCCCCCTTGATGCATATTATGATATTGCATCCTGAAAATACTTTCGGATATCCTATATTTTTCATTGTACATACAAAAACGGGTTTTTTAAAAGCATGATTTAAGGATAGGACCTGGACTGCAGATAAAAATATATAAAAATTACTTTTCCTTTTATGCGTTTAATGCTAGTGTTTGATCCTTAATATCCGCTACCTTGCTAGTTGAATTAAAAAAGGTTAGGGGTGTAACTGAAATTTTTTTATAAATAATCACACAGGAGAAATCACAGAGTTCCGGGATAGGGGTTTAAAAATTATTATTTATGTGACCATTCACTCAGGTGCCTTCCCGCTTCCACAAGACGTTGGAAATGGGGTAGGGGTTTGAACAACATTATTTTTGCGACCATTCACTCAGGTGCCTTCCCGCCCCCAAAACTTTGGTAATGGGGTAGGTTTTGACCTATATTATTCATGTGACCATTCACTCAGGTGCCTTCCCGTCCCCACAATGTGCTATATACAGTGTGCTATATACATTAAAAGTTCCATCTAAAGTGTCAAAATTCAAAAGGGACAAAAAACTCTTGAATCATATGATCTTACCCTAAAATTCCTGACAGCTGCTACGATATTCTCAAAATATTCTGTTTTTTAAAAACCGGTAATTTTTTTTTACCGCTACCGACAATTTCTATTTTACCGGTATCGAAAATTTTCAGTTTACCTGTACTGACAATTTTTTCACCGGTACCAACAGTGTACATACTTCGTCTATTTTTCATGTACGTTGAAGCTCTTGTATTAAGAATTTAGAAGAGCAAAAATAAGTGGCCGTTCAAAAACTACGCCACGCTTTTGTGAAAACATTTTCAGGTCCTACCATTCTTCGTCGCAGATCATCTAAGAAAGCTTCAGATACTAATAGTTCAAACT
>JAAAKG020000031.1:620826-664342 GCA_010014905.2 Druon quercuslanigerum
ATGATCGGTATTGCATTCAGAACCCCTCATGACCCTTGTATCTTTGACTAGTTCTCTTAGTCTTTCATCCGCAACAAGAAAGTCAATTATACTGTGGCTATTTCCTTTAGACCAGGTCTACATGTGAATCATTTCATGCCTAAACCAAGTATTCGTAATAAACAGACCATTTTCTAAGCATAAGAGTGAAATGAATATAACAATATGGTTATATATAAAAGATTTTAACTATAATTTCAACTTTCTTTCAAGTAAGTTTTATAATTCCATGTCTTATTTTATATATTTAATTTTTTAATTATAATATTAATTAAATAGGGATTAGTTTAATGGCAATAAACTTATAAATAATACAAGAATTTAGGAAAAATTACTAGGTTATCTGGATAGGCAGCCAAAAGCCACATTTTTTGAACATTTGTCTTCAAAAGTTACCTATAAGGCCCTTCAATCTTATATTGAATCATTTTTAAATTTCACTTAAAAACATTAAATTTTGGACGCTTATAACTTTCGATTCAATCTGGATAGTCTAGTCTAACCAAGATCACATGCTTCTCTATGACATAAACATTTCCAAATGAAATTATTCATATCATTCGTGTTTAGATGACATCCAAATATATTTTAGTCAGATCACCGAGAGTATGATTGTAAATGATTAAAGATATCAA
This sequence comes from Druon quercuslanigerum, assembly GCA_010014905.2. NCBI lineage: Eukaryota > Metazoa > Arthropoda > Insecta > Hymenoptera > Cynipidae > Druon > Druon quercuslanigerum. The sequence continues at coordinate 621,501 of JAAAKG020000031.1, forward strand.
TATTTTAATACCACATATGTGCCCGATTATAATTTAACACCTTTCATTCAAACTATTCAGTAACTATTCAGTACCTTGTCATCGCCCGTTTTTAAATGGGGCTAAGTATGGAAATTTCTGCACTAGAAGGTGAATAGTTTGCGATTTAAGTATGATAAGATTCTGTGCAAAATTTGGAATTGATTTTTTTACCTGCAAGCGACATTTAAGTGTAACTAACACTAAATATTTTCTACAATAAGCAAATTACTTAGCTCAAAGTATACGAGAAATCAGTATTTGAAATTTGAAAACTTAAGAAAGTAATTTTAAGATGAAAGAGACGTGAACTAAGTTCATGGGGATGCTGATTACTGAGTTGCGAGCAGAGCAGAGCAGAGCAGAGGCCAGCATCGGGTCATGGACAAGGTGAAGTGAAGCAAGGTTAGGTGAGGTGAGGGGCATCAGTCAAGGGATTAGCAGGATAAGCCTGCGAGGGGGACTTGTTAATTGCTCGGTAGTCAGACTGGGGAAGATGGGGTGGGTGTCGCTATAACAGCCCTGGGGGCCGAAGAGAGACTGTGCTACCGAGAGGACACAAATCACGCCAGAGTTACGGACTTAAGGAGGCTTACTACATGGCCACAACCGGCACAATGTTACTACCAATGGATCTTGCATAGATACACGTGCCAAAGGCACACATATGCTTTGCGGGTTAAGTCACGGGGTCAGAAAAGTCGATCCAAAAAAAGACTGAGTTCTCTAACATTCCTTGAACTCATTCATTAGAGTTTACTTCAATTTATGTTCTCTTAATTTAGTTTCAATTATAAATAAGGTTTCTTCTAACTGAAACATATTCCTACACGGTTCGTGTAGATTAAAAAAAATAGCAGTTTTACCGAAAAATCTGGTTAGTTGAATATTTACATTACTATTTTAGAACCTTTTTCAACTTTGAACTTTGTTCACAGTACACAAAATTGTTTGAGCACGTCTCGGGGCCGGAGAAGAATACGAAGATATTAAATCAATAGTATCACATAAAATATTTGGAAAGATTATTATATATAAAATGATAATAACTTGTTTTAAAATGGTTAGAACTTATTGTAAACTACAAGCATTAAAATGTTTCATCGATGCAACGTATAGGTAAATAACATTTACCTACGGAATAAAATGTTGTTCATTCATTATTTTTGTACCCAGTAACGCAATACATTATTTGCATGGATGTGAGTGAAGTTAATCACAAAAAGAATTTTCATGATGATATTTCGATAATTTCTCAATTTTAAATTCTTATATTCGTTTTTATTTAATTTATTATCTTTCAAGCAATTTAAACTAAGACTATTTATACTAATTATATTTATCTTTACAGAATTTTCGCAATCATTGAAATAAAAAAATTATTAGTTAACATTTACAGAATAATTTAATTTTAATTAGGGTTAGGACTAATAGAAACAATTTTTTACCTAAATACGATAGTTTTTCCAAGAAGAAAGTTTCTAAACGAATTGCCTTGATTTTCACCCGTATAATCTGACACTATCAATGATGGGACAGCAATCTTATCGATCAATAAAACTAAAAGCTCTAGATGTTAAAAAATGGATATTGCTGGATAAGATCCTGGATTCTAAATTTTTATATTCAAAGATATTAATTATTATTAGCATCGGCAATGCAAAACTTTAAAATCTAATTTTTATATTATAATCCAAATTACGTATGATTTAGCACTAACAGGTACTTCATCACTTATTCCTTTTTAATATGCAAGTGGATGTAAAGCATGACACTATATGACACACGCAACGAGCGTCTGAGATTCAAGGAACGCCTCAAAGTTTTTAAATCGGTGATGTTAAATTTCATTTTGGAAGATTATAACAATTTAACATAATTTAACGCCATTCTTTTGCCTCTGTATGGAATAAATAAACAACTTATTATTATTAAATCATCAATTAAGAACCAATTATGTTTAAAATATTCGAAATGGTTTGGTTCGTCTAAACTCTAGACATTGTTCGTTTTAATAAAAATTTTACACAGTTTTACACAGTTTATAGAGAATCCAAAATGGATCAAATAAAAAATATATTGGACAATGATAATATCAAAATTGTATTCAGTGCTCAAAAATCTATAAAAAGAAACTTTTTCTTCTACAAGCCAAAAGCGGCATTTTTTAAAGATGTCTCTTTAAAAGTTACCTATAAGGCCCTATTTTATGTAGCTTCATTTTTAATATTTCATTTTCAAACTTTACATTCCACGACATAATAATTTCCAAATGTCGACCAGAAAATTAAAAAAAAAATATGTTTAACAAAATAAAAATATCAGAAAAAAGTATTTTTTCTCTATTTTTCGAATATATATGCTCTAGTGTGGATCTTAAACAGCGCCAGCAGATTACTCTGGTAATATTTGAAGCTTTAATTTTTCTTTTTTTTTTACACTTTATTGTTATTTTTTGAAATGACGCATGGTTGCAAGTTTCAGGTTCAAGTAATCTTTCATGGCCTACTTTTCTCTAAATGTGAATTCGTAAGATTTCACTTTCATTTCATATAATTTGACTAACTCAGGTTTAGAGACTCTACTACTGTCTTAACTATAATTCAGCGAAGAAATGCATACAAATTAATAACCAACTGAAATGTTCAGAATAATTTAACAAAAACTCATATAGGTTAAAATACAAAATTTCGAATGATTCAGTTTTCAACTTTTCGAAAAAAGAATTTCAGAATAATATAAAAGTTTTTTTTCTCTTCATATTAATTACAATAAGTGTAAAATAATAATAAGCCACATGGAGAAGTAGGACCTCCTTTAACAATAAAATTTTTAAAATGTAATTTAAATACTTAATTTAAATCATTTAAAATACTTTTTATTTTGAAATAATAATTAGATCTGCTTTTACAGCATGCTTATACGTTAACTGTGATTTAATTTTTTTGTTATTTACAATATAATTAATAAGACACGAGTAACCTCAAGGTTACTTGAAATTATTTTGAAATAAAAAAAGCAAAGAGCATTTCGATTATTTTTCTCGTACAACTAAATCACTAAAAAAATTGTGTTATAATGAAGTATATTTTTACGCGAGAATAATGTCTCAATCGATTGTTTCTATTTTGATTAATATCATCTTCATAAACTTACTCCAAAAATCTGCTTCGTCTAATAATAAACCGGTGTTACCTAATTACACAGAATTGTATTACGATCGTTTCGAGCTTCTAAATCGGGCTTCTAAATTCAATAATCTTCAATTTGAAAATAATTTAAAGAAAATTTTAAATTTTAAATAAAAAGTTTTAAAAAAACTGTTTTGTTAACGGATGAGATATAATTTAAAACTAAATATAAACTTTATTTCGTAATAGTGCAATTAATTCTGAAAAATGCGCGTATTAAACAATTAGATCTTAAGCGTTCTTTTAAAAGACATAACATCATAAATTGGAAAAAGGCATTCAAGGACACTTTACCGGATATCATACTATCATATTTAATTGAATTCTTTTTGATATCGATTAAGGTAAAAATAATTTGAACATAGGGTATTTCGAATACAGCAACGATTCCGCAGAGACTCAGTATACATTCCGCAAAATAAACATTATGCAACCTAACGAAATGCGTTAGAAGGCAACATTTTTTCAGGCTCATTACGCTCTTACTGCGCTCGTCTGCCAAGTGCCTCTGGGACGCGGCAACAAGAACAGAAATTCTAAAAAGGCAATTCATTTTGGCGGTAAAGATAATTTACAACCAAAGACAGGGAGGTGTTTATAGGAGTTCGTGACGCGGATAGCACAACTTAGTGAGAACTACGAAGTGAAGTTAATTCAGAGGGGGTCGGTCGGAGGTAGGAGCATAAGGTGAAACGGTTTGTAGTCAGCGGCGAAGTTATTTACGCCTCGCATTATTCGGAATGACGAGTATAAATGCCACGGAGTGGATTTACAATCGGTGGTCTACCCTGTCGGCGACCGAGTCCTTCGGCAAGGACTTCTTCGGGAACGTCTGCATTAGAGAGGGTCCTCTTTCACGGGCTTATGCCAGTAAGTCGCCAGAGAGCATCGAATATCGTACACCGCATGATTATTCAGACTTTGACGAGTTCCTCTGAAAATCGTCATCCGCCTTTTTGTCACCAAAACGTGCGCTTGTAAATCTCACGTTTACAAGCATTTAAAAACGAGGTTGTAACTTTCATTCTGGAGTTTAGGAAAATTAGAATGCTCTTGTCGCAGGGAACTTTTATAAGGAGTGCCAGATTTAGGCCTATAATAACTTCCGAGAAAATGCAAGGAAAGTATTTTATAAGTTTAAAAAAACCATTCGATCTTCACAAAAATGTATCCAACTGCATTTTATTATTATTATATCAGTGAGCCATATTCCTTTCTGGATAAGAGTGACTGACTCAATTCTAGCCCGTGATTTAAGGAGTTCATATGAGAAAAAAAAGGAAGGGCATTGTGTGAGGCGGTATAAGGGGAGGCGAGTATCGATTTGTAGATTAATTTAGAATTTCCACGTTGTTTATTTAAATTACACGATCGTTCCGCAACACTCTTCCGCCTCAGGTCGCTGATCAGTCTCTCTAGCAATCACCCCAGGCGCAGAGCGTCACAAAGTCACCATGTAAAGCATTCCACTCGGGTCCATTAGTATAATTTTCTAAATATGTCCATTCTGCTTTATTGGATGCCGCAAACATGTTTCCTTTTGGTGTTTCTACCTGTATTATCTTTATATATTCTCAAATAGACTGGCTGTAACTTGAATAGAATTTTTTGCTCATTGCGTACGTAGACATCACTCAGAAGAGAGAAAATAATAGAGACTAGTTGGAAGTTTTCTGTTGATATTTTTACGACTGTCCACACAAAAAGTAAACCAGTGTAAATAACTAAGTATTTTGTTTCCAGCCTACAAATAATAAACCTCGATCACATTCTAATATATGTATTTGTGATATCAGTAGTGCTTTGTGCACGAACATGGAAAAGATCCTACATCGATAAGAGATCCAGATCCGACGATTAGTACCATATGGCAGATACCATCGCTCCTTCTGACAGATATCGAACTGAGTTAGCTACACAAATTGTAAATTAATGTGACATCGGACAGGCTCGATTCATCGCTCGTTTAGCCGACAAAGTTTGTCAATATGGCACGTGATCGTCCTTCTAATATTTTTGTTTCCTTTCATTTCGAAGATCACAGGGTAAGAACTTCGTGGTCTTTTCTTTTTTTTCGCGACATAGTTCACCAAATAACAGGAAAACTAACTGAAGGAAGAAAACTGAACATTTACAAAGGATCAAATAAAGAGGAGTTTCAATACGGGGAATAACATGCTCTATTAATCTAAATTAGCTCAGAAAGACTAACACACAGAAAATCACCGATCCTCCAAAGTACACCATGATCGACGTTCAATTGAGTTGCAACAAATTTGAGCCACACAGATTCATTATGAGAATCTAGAGGAAATTCATCGTTTAGAGACTATTTTCTCTCATTCAGAGCAACGTGGAGTGTTGTCTTCAAACTGTCAGTCACCTGTTAAGATGATTTTATCGGTCGTTATTTGGGTGAAATAGATATTGATAAGCAAGTAAGTTATAATAATAATTACCTAACTTTGAATTTCCTCCCATATACCAGTGAGTATTAGTGTCTTGAAATAAATTGTACTTGGCGTAGTATAATTTCCAAATATTAGGTTAGTCAAAGCCGACATGACATTTAAACTACCAAAAGCCGGGTTATAAAAACTAAGTCGTGACCGTCTGTATCGAAATTGATGCCTGGGCGTTTGAAGTAACTTCCTCTAGATTGTCTGCATTCAACGAAGGGAAGTTAGCTGGTGGTTCAAGTGAAAATACTTGATTGTGTATGTCGACGGCCATGACTAACCTAAGATTTGCAAATTACATAAAGAAGTTATAATTTTATTTCAAGGGAAAGAATGTTGAAAATTAGGTAAATATTATTTCAATTAGTTTGCTTATTAATAATTATTTAGTCTATTATCACAAAGCGAATAATTCCTTTGATAGGTGTTCAGGTGGCTGGCAGCGCGGTTCAGCACTTCAAAACTCTCAACGTGAGCCAAAATTTAGTCTCAAAATCATACATTCCACAAGATGCTCAGATATGCAACTACACTCATAGAAATAAATATGAGACTGAAAATTCTCCGAAATTCTGATTGTGAGACCAATTAAATTTGAACTGCAACAAATTTAACACCAGCGTTTTTTCTGCAATTAGTTAAGATTTGAATGACAACTAGTTAATTTTAACTAATTTAGATTTATATTTTAGTATTTTTATATGAATTGTGTTAGAATCCTTTAGGGGTTTCATGAGAAAAGTTGATGCTGCAAGTCCAAGATAGAATGTACACTTTTTTAAATTTTCTAAACTTAACCACAAGCATTTTTTGCGTTTTGTACCATTCATGTAAGACATCTAGGTGCAACGTTGGAGGACCTAAGTTGAATTTCTACAAACATGGCTTTCTTCTCCCAATTTGTTCGGTTTTAGCCTATAATTCAATTAAATGCTTAAATAGGAAATGAATATAACTGCATGGCAGTTCTATACAGAATCTGGAAACTGAATGAGAGTATGTCACTGAGTACCAAACTAGTTTTTAGTGTGACTTAGATTCAACCCTACACGCCGTTTCTTAAGCGCTCAAAAGATTATTATTATGCACCGACACGAAACTACTATCAATATGCTACGGATTCCACATGGTCTCCAAATCCGAAAAAAAGAACTGGTATATATTTGGTTTTTCGAAATTTAGATTTTAAAAGGTTCTTTTGGGAACTCAAAATTTTTCATGTAAAAAAATGGGAAACAGTCACTTTATGTGATTCTGGGAATAACTTCTGTGGGTCTGGGAAAATATTAAGGAAGAGTTATAGAACTTATAGAGGACTTTTCAACGATGAATTCTATCTATCAATCATATACGTTTACCACCCCTAACATAACTCCGCGGAGCCTCGAAAAGTACCCCTGAATGAAAAGTGTCAATTCTGCACAAAATCTTAAACGCCGAGCAATTTCTTTTCATTGTTTTTTTCAAAAATAGTTATTGTTCGTCTAGTGGAATAATTATCAATATTTTAAAGCCATTTTTAATGATTTAAAGAAATTCCATTTCTTCTTTTATTTTCTTACAACGTTGGATTTTTTTTCTAATAGAATTATAATCTAGTTTGGCTTTTTATGTAACAAATGGAATTTGTATTAATAACTAAAAATTACTTTGAAATATTGACAGATATACCATTGAACTAAAAATAATAATTTTTTAGCAAAAAAAATGATTAAAAAGTTTTGAAAGGTGTAGATTTTCTGCAAAACTGAGTTTTATAATTTATACATAGAATTCTTCGTTGAAAAGCCCTCTACAATTTCTATATTGAGCAAAAAAGGAAGACTGGAAGGCACTCGAGAAGGCATGCGTTTCAATAAAATGAATGGAAATTACGTGCACTTCTTAAAATCACTTTCCCAAATTTACGTATCCGCTCCCCAAGCCTTCAACCCCATTAAGAATGCCCTAAAAATCACCTTCTAATCTTGGTCACATTTGAGGACAAATTATCCATACCCTCACGAGGACAGATGGGAAGATGTGAATTTTTGACATTTTGTTTTAAAAAATTGCTTCAAGAAATACAACTTGTCTAAAGAATTAATAATTAATACCAAATTCTTGACAACTTTTCATGTAAATATTAAAAATGTCTTAGGACACAGAAAATATTAAAATATTATAGTTAGGGTAAAGTTAAAAGTGCCGCGTATTATAAAATGTGGAACTTTTATTACTTATATACGTTTTTATGCAAAAGCCAAGGAAGTATCTAATTTAGTTTAGACGCACTGTTATGAAAAGTAAACTTTGGCCACTTTTGACCCCGCCCTACAAATTATTTCTGTTTTGTGTTATCGCATGTGGCCTTTTTACCCTACTCTACCTTACGACCAATAAACTACAAAATAATTGATCCTCGTTTAGAAGGTGATTTTTGGGGCATGCAGAAAGGGATTGGGAGGTCTAAAATAAAAAATCAATAAATATGTTTTATTGGAAAGTACGCCTACCACTCTCAAATTCGTAAAAATAGAGGTTTCTCCCTATATTTTTTTCAATGGAAAAATGAGATGTTGGGCGGAACCCCTAAAGGTTATAGGATCGAAAAAAACGTATTCACTTTTTTGAGAATCTCACAAAATGACCCAATATCCCAAACGAAATTTCAGCTATGGTTTTTTGGACCACCTCAGTGTATACAGTATTATTGTACAACCACTAACTTTTTAATTTATTCATATCAAAAAAGTAAATAGAAAATTGCAATGTATGAGTATAATTACATACATGCCCATATGCATTTCTTGAGTGTAGAACGCAACTCATATTATGAATGCTGAAGAGTATACAAACAGCATATCCAGAATCCTTTATGCTTTAGAAAACGTACAAAGATTGCGAGCATCCGAGTCGGAGGTGGATTCACAATCATGTGTGGGGAATAGCCCGGAGCATACGTCATGGAAGAAACTGTATGAGAAGAAGCGGCCAGAAACCATTTGTCCCGAACCTCAAGACTACCGCTGGCTCTGAATAACAAACTGGTAGGAAATAACAAACGTGTCGCTACATTGAAACAGCCCGCCGGTCGTATCTCACCAGAGCGAGTAGAAGGGGTGAGGAGAAGCTGCGGGATGCTCCTTCTCTCGCGAGATCGCCTCCCAAATCTCGCGTGAAAATTACCCTATTGTGTCTACCCCACCCACAGTTTGCTACCCTCGTATTTCAACCCTCGGTTACATAATCGGCTTTTTGTTTTACGTTTTTATCCCTTAGGTCCCGACTTCGTGAGAAGGTGACGGTCGGTCGAACGAAGGTGAAGAAGGGTCTCCTTCGATTTGCTCGATTTGTCTCTCTTTACCCGAGGCATTTTGAGAGCCCCACTTTCTGTCCAACGATCCCATGTGTACTAAACTCGTATTCCTTCATATTGTGGACCTTGTCTTTAGAAATGTTACGATTGTCACGATCAATGGTCATTCCGCTTTCTACAGAATTATCTCAATAAAATTCTATCATTTAGTAGAGACATATCCCGTGTAGATATGTTCTGACCACGAAGCAATCATAAGAAGACTGATTTCCGTAAATGAGATTCGGTAGGAGAAACAGCTAAGTAAGTGCCAGGCCTGTAAGTAGCAGACACTCAAAGCTGACCTATATCAGGGGACTCCGAAATATTTACACCGAGTCATTTTTGGGAAGAACTAAGTTGGGGGCACTATCTCCCGGGTTCACTGTATGTATGTCAGGCTAGGCGAAGGTAAAGGTGCAAAATGCGTAAAACATCATTAATACTTTAAGTTAATTAAATGACTAAGTTAAATACGATTGCCTTTTAAGCACTAATTTTACTTCACAGCTCAAAAAGCATTTTCGGTTGCAAAATCAAACAAACTCGCATAACTTGATAAATATGCTTTATTTTCAAAAACTGCCTCACTCGCACTTTTTCGTGAGTGAGAGAAGGACACGTTGCGCTTGCGCAATCAGTGGAAAGTAATTGTTATTCACAGGCCTGCCATTTACGATGCCGTTGCTCCTGTCAGATTCGAAAAAAGTTTTCCATGGAGGTTCGATCTTCTTATTATTCCTTCGCGGTTCTGACTTAACTTTCACTTTGTTCTTTTATCAGTGAGAAATTAAGAAAGATCATAAAAGATATTGCTATCTGAATGACTTAAAAGATTATATATAATAATCCTCAAATTCATGCAAACACTTTGACTACATTGAAGCTTTTATGTGTCCGCTCGTTTTTCGGGTCTTTTTTGTCTCGGGGCTGGAAATGTTTTATAGTTGATTTTCAAGTTTTGCAAAAGTGCAAAAGTGCAAAAGTAATATCTTGAAATCAGTTATAAAGCATTTCCATCCAAGCTAAAAAATTTCATTTCACTTCAAGTAAAAGATTATGACCGTACCTCCAAGCTAAACTCGCTAATATGGGGTTAGCAGTGGCCCGACGAGCCAGCACAAAAAGACATTGGAGAGTTTAGACGGCTAACCCCAGATTGAGAGTATAGCATGTTGGTACAGATTTTGAAAAAACGTAATGCATAATTCTAATTTAAGAAAACTTTAATTTTAAGCCGAGATTGACATTACTTAATTGTGAATGATTCAATTAACCTTGAATTCATTATTTTTAAAGTTTTCAATATGCTGCAGTACTGCACCGATGTGGCATTCAGGGGTTATGTTCACGGTGTGAGAAGTCTGTTGAACACTAAGATTCAATTTTTTCTTTGGTTATTATCAAAATTATTAGTATGGGGAGAAATAAGTCACTGCTAATTATTAAGCTTTTATTATTATTCAACATACTTATTGATATAACTTAGGGGATAATTGGAGGGGCACACGGTATACGGGCGTAAGTGCCAAAACCCGAATTTTACAGGAGAACTAAAAAACTGCCTAACTTTCACGCAAATAATTTTAAACAAAAAAATTCAAAAAAGTTTCGTGGTACTGTTAGGCTTTATCTAACCATGAAAGGAACATTCTGAAAGAAGCATCTTTCTCCGAGAAAACCTTTGTCAAAGGTACAGTGTGTCCACATAAACTCTTATTTTTAAACATGAAAAGTTGCGTAATTCTTTCCTTTTCAATTTAAAAAAAGCAAGAAAGCAAAAAGAGCGATTTGGAAAAGATAACCATGTGCCATAAAGCCCTGGTGGAAGATCGGCGCGCACCAGAAAGTTTTCATTTTGACACATAACAGGTTGCGTAACTGTTTAATTTTTGAATTTAGGAGAAAAATAAAAAAGTGCTTTTGAGCTATTGGTTAACTCTATTCAATTGAAAAAATATTACTTTAAAAAAGATAACCATGTGTGAGAAAGCCCTGATCAAAAATCGGCGCGCACCAGAAAGTTTCAATTTTGAAACATAAAAAGTGACTTTTGCACCAACTGCTTCTTTCGAAAAATTCATAATTTTTGACGGACAAACTTCAAAAAACCAAAATCGACACGTGCTCTGAAAATCAATAACGCCGCGGTGACACCACACTATGAAGCATAGCACTTACGCCACCAAGCATTGTGGCACTTACGCCCATATGCACTGACTTTTTTCCTATACCTACTTTCGGGCCGAACTGGACCAAAATCTTCTACAGGGACATAAAATGTTCAGATTTTTTTTATATCCATTGAAGTCCGTTTGAAATCACAAAAAACAATCCCATAAAAATCCTTTTAAATCTTCAACATTTTCTGGAGTCCCTTGAAATCATTAGAAATACCATAAAATCTTTCAAATGCTATGAAATCTTGCAAAATCTTCCTGAAGTTTATTAAATCCTTTGCAATCCCATAAAGTTTGCTTTTTCTGTGAAAATCCCTTGAAATCTTTGAAATAATGTTAACTCTCTGAATTACCTCTTGTGCGATTCCCTGAATTGTTGTAAAGTCTTTAAAATATTTTCAAAACCTTTAAACCGTTTAAAAGCTTTGAATACTGTTTGAACGAATTCTACAAAACTTCTACGAATTCTTTTAATAGCTGCTAAATTCCTTTATATCCCTTGAAATCTATTGAAATCATTTTCAATCCATGGAAATCTTTTAAATGTCTGAACGCCTTCCAAATATTGGATGGAATTGCTTTTACGCGGTCTGCAAGCCTTTTATCGAGTCCATAGGAGTTGCAACTGTTCCAAAGGAAACTACTGTATGAGTTTTAATAGAGACTTATGCACGGAACTTATTTACTGCTTCGACTCACTTTGGAGATTGCACTGGGAAAAATTTAATAAATAAACTAAATTATAGAGATCAGTCGTTCTTGAAAGGAAGATAAAGCAATGGATATAAGATGTGATAGTTTTTAAGGTTGTATTAAAATTTTTTACAGACTGCATATGCTGTACATATTTTTCATGTCACCATACATTAGATATCAACGAACTGAAAACCAACCCTCAAAAAGAGTACTATTGTAGTCTTCTCAGTTCTAAAGGATGCCAACTTTAACTTGTGAGCAACAAAATTATCGAACCTCCAGTGTTTTCTCTGTTGGTTTCTAGTATTGAATAATATTAAATGTGTAAAATGATATATAAAGCAATTGGTTAATTTAATTATCCATGGTTCTCTATGTGTAGACAATTTTCCGTCGTCGCCCCTCCAGGATACTTTTCTGGATCCGCACACGCATGAGAATTTAATGTCTCGTTTGGACCAGATCAGTTTTTTCATTAATCCATGATCCAGAAGATTTAGTCTGGCCTATATCAGAACAAATACTAATCAGTTACATTATTTCCCATTATATTTGCAAAGAAAAGAAAGTCTAGTAGTAAAGAATTCTAGCTATAACTGATAAATGAAATTATTTTTCTTTTGTTTCCAAATAATTTGACTCTACATTGTAAAAACATTGAAGCTTTTCACACAATCACTTTGGGAATATTCCCAAACGTTCGAGGGGTGAAAATCTCAAGGAATGGCACGAATTTTCCCAAAAGTTTAGGCAATTTCGCAACATTTCGTGAGGTAAATTCCCAACGTAGATGGAAATTTACTCATTAGTTTGGGAATTTTCCCGAAGTTTCTGTAGGGAAAACTCACCAAAATTTGTGGAATATTGCTTGAATGGGTTTTGTCCCAATGTTATTGTGGAATAATGTTTAAAATTTCGATAATGTTTAAAAAATTTGTGAAGGGAAATATTCCATCAAATTTGTGGAATATTAGTAGATAAACGTTTATTTTACAGTATGCTGGCCTTAAAAAAATTGATTTGCTTACACTTCCATTTTTACATAATTTTCTCACAACTAACTCTTTAAAACTAACATCCCTCCACACATTATCTCTAAGCCGACCTTGCCTTCCTCGCTTCGCATCGCCTCGCACGCATGTCGCTAATTTCTCGTCTCGCCCGCATAACGCTATTTTCTCGCTTTGCCTCACCTTGCCAGACTCTGCCTCCACAGCTAATCTTTAATCCTTATCTTCTATTTACAATATGTACAATCTTCTTAAATCTACTTTCTCTCCTATATACAACCTTTCCTTATCCATTAATCTTCTTCCTTCCTTCTCTTCCTTACCCAACACCCCCTTAACCCATGCCACTGTCCTTTTGCCCCCCCCCTTTCATGCCCTCCAAGCAGTGTTCCACTTTTGCGTCCCCCTTCTCGCACAATTTACACATCCTCTTCTCTGCAAAAATTCAGAACCTATTATAAATTTTGATGCATCCGCATCTCATTTTCGCTATAAGTTCCGGGCTTCCTTGCTCACCTATCTCACACACATAGTTCCCATTACATCTTGACTCTCTTATTCTCCCCTCCCCTGCTTCCTTCTCTCTCTCTCTCCATGCTATTCCTTTTAACCAACTCATACACCTTCCTTCCTCATGCATCCTTCTCATTTCATCCATCTGCAATGCATTCGTTCTAAAATACCTTTCCCTTTCCACCTCCATCCTCCCACCCCTAGGTCTACTGTGGAATGTTATTGAGAATGAAGGGTCAGCTTGGCCGTAGTGCAATAGAAAAGCCTCGCCCTGAAGAAATCTCTTCTTGGTCATGGTAGCCTCGGCACCAGGTACTTCGCATCGACTGCTCTCTTAAACACTCGACCCGTCATTTCTGTTGTGAGAGAGGCGAACGTCGCGCCCCGGCGGATTTTCTTCTAAACTACCAGCGCCAAGAAACAATATTCAAATGAAGGCGGGAGTAAAGTTATAATCTATTATGATATAATAAATAATAATAATTTCATTACTATACGTCATAATTAAATAATATTATTATATATTGTATGAAGCTTGGGATGAAAACTTTTTACTAATCAAATAAACATTAGAGAACAGTAAAGCATGACGCATATGACATCGATGAAATATATAAACTTACTAAGTAACTATTTTACAAAATTAATAATCATCTTAGTTTATTTTCGCCAATTTACATTATGATTAAATTGTTTTTTGCCTGTGTTGTTCTTTAATGGTGCTACCGCGTGGCATATGTATAAATGAGACCAAATAACAAATTTAAATAAAATATAATCGAATCATAGGATTCTGTAATCATTGATGCGGTCATTAGTCGTTCATTTGATCAAATCAATTCATTTGATATACAAAAGAATAATAAGATATTAGAACAAGTTCATTAATATTTATAGGTCAATACGAATATTCGAGGTATTATTCCCAGGTTTGATGTTCGTAGAGTTTTTTGTAAGAAAAGTTGTAAATTTTCTCATATTCCATGGGAAGATTGCCTGAGGAATATTCCGCTTTTTGACAAAATATACCCAAAACTTTGAGAAAATTACTAAGCTCATTAGGAAAAGCCACTTTCCCAACTGAATTTGGGAATTTGCCCTGAGGAACTATTGTATAAAATATTTCACAGTGACAAATATGGCTCTTATGAACCATTGAATAAACATTGACATTTTATTGAAATCAAGGAATGAAGGATCTCGTAAGAATTTACCGACCTTCAATTTCAAAAAAAAAATCTCATATCGATTCAAAATTGTAGCTAAAATCGCATTTTGAATATTTTACCGTCATTTTTGCTCTCGTTTGTATCGTTTGCTGAAAAGTTTAATCAAATTTCGTCACCGTGACTTTATGAAATCAAGCCCGAACCATTTAAATCGGGAAGCAATCCAATATTTATAATTCGCAAACATGAATTTTTTAAATCCCAACTTTGAACATCTGTAAGCAAATAGTTAAAACTTGAACGTTCTTGAATTAATGAATAATGAACAAAGCTTGAACGATATATATTGAGTTTCAAAAGCAACCAAATTTTGAAAAAGGCAAAGTTGACTAGCCTTTTGGAAAATAAATCGAGTTTATTGAAAAGTGAAGCTACATAAAACAGCGTTTTGCTGAAAATTTTGATCAACCTCGACCGCTGGTTGGATTCGATGTGTGAGCAAAAAATGGATACAGAAAAAGTGCAGATAGATCACTGCAGCCTGCCCAGCAGACTGAATGGATATGACCATCGATATGCAACGGGGAATGGGGGTTAAAATAGAGAGGTTGTTGTATAAATATATCGATCATGATGAGAGAAGAGGAGACTCGAAGTTGAGAACTGGACTGTCCCAGTGAGAGAGTGTTGAACATACTGGCAGCATATGGTCAAGCTCACTCCCCCTAGCCACCTTCTCTCACTTATCCTCGCTTATCCTCCCCCGTGCTATGATCACCCAGCCCTGATAATACCCAGCTAGCTATTCGTATACATGTCTCTCTAAATACCGACAACCAGTTCAATTTTAGCTTCATTTTGTTGTGGCGTGTTCAAAAATATCATCATCAGTTATGCTCCGCGTTTCATATCAACAAGAGCACGAGAATTAATTGCTCTTCATTTTTGTGTGAAATATGATAGGAATCTCTGGTAACAGTGATATAGCTCAAAGAATATTAAGTTTTAAATATGAAAATTTTACAAAAAATATAATTAGGACTTAGTCAAAAGTTTCGAATTGACGTGTATTGAAGTTGAATAGTTATTATTCACTGAAAGAAAATCTTGGGGATTATTAGCCATATGATTATGGTCGAGAATTTCTGAGTTAATCAAAAAAATTCATGTTTAATTTTCAGATAGTAAGTGTGATTTACGAATTTAATTCTCCAAAAAAACAGTCATGCAGGGTATGGCTGGATCACCCCAACTTTTGTCTGAACGGAAGCTTCGTTAACCCGCTAACAGAATGGTTACGTGTTCCGCGTTACATAAGTTAATTAAAAAATTAGGGATAAATATCCCATTAATAAAAGTTTTTAAAATTTAAGGAAAATGTCTCATTACTGCAAGAGGAATAAAAATTTCAACTAAAAACCTACTACAAACGCTTGATTTTTAAAGAGTTTAATTGGCTCTGAGATATAACCCCAAATTAAATCAATAGAAAAAAATTGTTTTCTCATTAGGTCTATGGAAAACTTCAAAAGACTTGATCTGAACTATATGAATTTACATTTCCTTCAATTTTACCTGTTTTTCTTCAGGATTTCACGAAAGAAACTTTTATTGAGAACAAATCAGTTGATGCTAACAGGGTTTTACATTGTATTATGGCAGCCATGTCAGTATAGCTGGATCATACAAACTCTAATATGAAAGATTCAGCCAAATAAGTTTATAACTATAAGAAATGCAATTTAGAATACTCTTAGAATAAAATATTCTTGATCGAGCTGTATAATACGTAATCATAATTGTATGCCTAAAATAGCCATTCCGTACGGTGAGCCATTTCGTACTGAGCGAGCACGCGGAGAAAAATGAATGTTCAAACGTGAAGTCTTGATGCTCAGGATTACCATATTTTATGTTAATTATAGGACAGCATTCTAGATTTTGAAAGTAAACATGTTAAAAAGTGAGATGTTACTTACTAACATCCAAAATGTTCAACTGAAATATCCGAGATATTACATGTATGGTTATGTCAAATAACGTCTGTAAATATTTGAGGAGTTTGCTTATTTCTGGTCATTTAAGAAATGAATTAATAACTTATTTGTAAATTTAAAATAAACTTTATTGTTCGTACATGATCGAAAAACAGATAAAGGGTACGAAATGTCGATCAGATGATACATTCATTCAATTTGAGGTTTGTTTTATATTTTTAACTAAAAATAAAAACTGGGTAAGTAAGCGGAGAACGAATGATCTGTAATCTGAATTTGAAATTTTATTAACTTCAGGTGACTTACACTTAAATTTTATTTTAAATTTATAAACGTTTTGTCAAATGTGCTGAAGTCAAACTTCAACTGAAACTTAAGATAGCTTATTTTTATTCTTTGGAAATGTTCAAAAATTGTAATATTTCATAATTGTAATATCAACAATATACAGCCGCAAATATAGTCATGAAAGTCCATTGCGTGATGCGCATGCGCTCTGCCGATTTTAATATCTGAAAGTGTTTCAATTTAACATAAAAATATTTTTACGCCTAACGTCTAAAAAAGAGAGTAGATATTTGGTATGAATATCTGCATGTTCGGTGAGACAATCTTACCCTTTGAACATCTACATTTGTTTGAAATAACCAGAATTATGTGGTACCATCCAATTATTTCATTTAGTGTTTTGATAATGCATTTTTATTCACTTATTTTTATTATTTTTACTAAAGTGAATGAAAGAAAGTATAATAAGCCACTGGATGTATGCAATCATATCAGGAATTTCAAAGATGGGAAAACTAGGTCGAATGCCGACTCAGTAAATCAAACCTTTTCCCGGTTATTGTATTTTAAAAATTCCAGCTGTTGAAGCTGAACAATATTTTATTTAAAGTATTCAGATTGAAACTGCAAATTCAGGCACATAAAGTCTAACACTTCTGATTTTAAAGCTTTTAAAACCGATTAAATTTTATTCAAAAATTGAAGTTTAAAAGTTCACTAATGTACAATTTTCAACAAAATTATTGAAAATTTAAGAAATTTGAATTTAAAGCTATATATAGAGATATTCTTTAAACTCCTTCAACAATGATCTTTTAAAAAAATAATGAGCTAAATTTGGCACTGGTTCACTATATGCTTGCTCAAAAGACACGAAAATAATGCTCGAGTGATATATTTTACTACCTTTAAATTGAAAGACTCTACCAACTGAAGAAAAAGACCGGTCACTTACCTGAAACAGAAAAAGAAGCATTATTAGCATGTGTGTGTTACGGAGTGTGGTTTGAAACGGTAGGCGACGTCAAGTTCCTTTCAGAGTCGAAGCTCATTTTCAACTGCTGACAGGACTTCACTAATGATATTGCAACAGGATTAGAATTTCACTGACATTGCGTGTAGGTAGTTGCAAAATGAGCACTGCGATTCGACAGACATTGTAGACAATTTGCCATGCATAATTGATATCCTTTTAGGATTCTATACAGATTATCATGCTTTCGAAATTACTAAAAAGCGTTATTGTAAATTACATCGCAATATCGAAAACCTGATTGATATTTAAAGAAAAAAATTATATTTGAAAGTAAATCGGGAACTATATTGGTTAATTATTTTCAACCATACCAAATAGCAAGCTACACCAGCCTTACTGCATATTCTGTGAGGAATCGAAACCATTATTACTCCCATGCCTATAGCAGAACGTAACCACTAACATGTTAAGCTGAAACGGGTTTCTTTTAGAAAAAAGTGCTAGGCTTTAATATACGAAATTAAATTCCAATTGAGCTTTTATGAAATTACTATAATGTCTCTCATTAATCTGAAGCTTGTGCCGCACGGTATATCATGCTCCTGAGAATTAACCTTCTATATAAAAGAGATATTAGAATAAATCAAGGTGTGAGGAGTTGTAGAAACAGCAACACGATTGGAAAGGCCTTAAACATAATAAATCAAAAGAGTTCTTCTATGAGACCTGAATAAAAACTTGTTGAGGCTAGTGGCACTGGTAACGAGTGGAGATAGTTGTGAGAAACTGTGTGCGAGTTTTCGTAGAGAAGTGAAAAGAAGAGAGTGCGGAGAGAAGAGAGGTGAGGAGAGTGGAGATTTAGGCGTGTAATTGGCTCAGCTGGTGTTGACGCGATCCTATCATCAATACCTCATCAGCCGCCCCCGGGAAACCTGTATCCTCTCTCATCCCCGTGCATCGTCACCCTCGACCCCCTTTTCCACCACCTCCCGACAACCGTCTCTCCTACCCGATCTCACACTCCCTCTGAGGACGTCGCGAATACCAAGCAGCTCTCCATAAATGGAAACAACTGCGAAACTTAGCACGTCTGCAGTCCCAAATAGGGTTTTAACTTGTTTAGGGATCTTCGAAGCCATCAGATCCAATTGTTAAGTCACTTGAGTTGAAATATTTGCGGTCTAATCGAATGACTGATAGGTCTTCATAGTAGACTAATGCTGATAATCTTGTGGAATTTCCGCCATATTTACAATAAAAAAAGCATTTTATTTTATAAATGTAGGTAAGAAATTCCTATTAATAACAATGATGCCGAAGATTTAGCAAGGATGTAAACCCTTTTAAACAGATCATTTCCTTTTTGAACAATTATTATTTACACGGACCGAAACTGAACCCTCGACTAATCTCTATATTATGGAAAATATCGGTAACAGGAAACTTGAAGTTGACGAAACCATAAAGAATGTTATACAAAATTCACCAAGGTCCACAGTACGGGTTTGTTTTTTCTCAAATTAAATTCCTAAAATTACTTCCTAAAGAATCTGAAAAGTTGAAACAAATATCCCCAAGGTTACATAAAGATTAGCAAGACTAAAGGATGGTTCAATCCTCGGAATAACAATGACATTTTACAAAATTAACATCTACTCTGTGGCTGCTAAATCCTCGAAATTCTCAGGCAGGTTGGGGTAGACGAGGTACTTTATTTTCGCTTTTTTGGCAAACAGAAATAAGACCGCGGCCGAGAGGATTGAGAATGCCACTAATCCGCAGACTTATACCACTCTAAGGCGGTCAGATTTATCTGACTAAGCGTAGTTCGCGTGTCCCACAGCCGCCTTGTCCCGTATCCCTAGGCACACCCTTAGAATGGGACGAACTTTTGATGGAGGGATCCAAAATCTACGAGAGCGACGGGAATGAACCGAACATGCGGGCGTGCTAATACCCAATCACGTGATTTCCTCCGGCGCGATACGTTCGATCAGCTAATTTTCAATAATTAATCCACGATAAAGTTGTTGCTGGTTACCCACAGCCGTTGCGTTGACGTAACCATGTTGGTACTTCACACACAATATGTTCTGTGATGTTTTAGTACATAGGCGATGAATGATATGAATCATTATTATTGATTGCAATCCTGTAGACTTGCTTTTTCTGGTTTGAGACTGAAAAAATTGAATTTCTTCCAAAGCATTTTGAGAAAAATTGATTTTTTTATCACCTTCCAATGTTGATAAAAGTGCGCCTCTAGCAGAAAAAATATCTTACGACATTTTCTGGAAAACTTATAAAATTTTAAAATCAGAATTTTCAGAGTTCAATACAGTACTCATTTATATGAAAACGGACTTTTTTATTTATTTTTAAATAACGCATCCATTTTTGAGAACGGTGTCCGTCTCTCCTGTTAAATGTGAAAATGTAAATTAAGTCCATATAGCATGGTGCCCATCATGCTATTATTGAACTCTATTACATTAAATATATGTTATACAGATCTGTATACCGTGGTCCGGGGTGACGGTACTAACCCTTATTTATTTTCTTTCTTGTCTTCGCTAACGCAAGTATAGTGAAATTATGAGACTGCCGGGTTTGCAGCTGGCGGTGGTGGGGAACAAATCTAAGAGAGCTCCGCAGCGCAGCTCCTTTTACTTATACTTGCAGCGCGGTGTCAATTCTCGGAAGAACTATATCAGGGGGCTCTATCTCAGAGTTTCACTGTGTGTGAACCTTGAAGATTTTTGTAGAAAAAATTTTCGGTGAAGTAAGTTGATAGCATAATTTTATGCTCTGAAAAATGACTTCAGATTTGGTAAGTGACAGTAAACAAATATCCTGAATTTTTTCTCTGGGCATATGCAGATAAAACTATACTCCAAGGTTTTCGATCTATATTCATCGTGAACAGAAGGATAGCCACAATAAATGAGCTCCGGCATATAAACGCGTCCATCAGTCGGGTATTTCACGCGAACTATACATTATCCCGGACCAGTCTGGGGCGCATCGTCGGAAACCGGGACTTGTCACCCCATCACGTAGGTAACTCTGGCTCGAGTATAATTTATCCTGTTATGCTAATCGGGACGATTTGTCTAAATTAAAAGGCGCTCGCCCTGATCCGCGGTCACGTCCCCATTTTCATCCCACACCGCACACCTACGTGATCCACAACAGGGAAACATACACTGGGAGAGACCAGTGGCTAGTATTTGTGACTCCACTAGAGCCCTTCACCCTGTTAGTCCGGCAAGCCAGGCTCGACTTGTCTTTTCTCGAGGGATGAAGGCCGTGTTATCGTTGCCAAATCCCCGCAGATGATGAGACTTTAGTTTATTGTACGTGGTCGGTGCTCGCCTAGTGATCCGTGAAAGTAAAGGGAAAGAGGAAACGAGACTTTTCTCGCTTTTCTTGTGTCTTCGATTCATGTGTTGTTCTTTCTTTCACCTCCTCGATTGTAACAGTGGTCAGCCGCAAATCCTATCGCGGTCAAGATCCGCGTACGAAATGAGGTTCGCTTCAAAAGAGGATGCAAAACGCAGAATGAGAATTTCTACATCCTTCCCCAAGCTTACGAATATGAAATTTTATTTTGTTGAGGGTATTTCCAATACAAATAGACATACCTTTCAAGAAGAAATATATTTTGTACCCTGAATATGGTTTTTTGTTTTATTTTAATTTATAGATCAGTTTTTAAACAATTTTGAAAATAATATATTCTATTCTGGATTTTTATTAGTTTTATTTGTATTTTCGTGGCCATTCAAAATCTACGTAAATATACGCTATTGACTTTCAATGAATTTCTTACTTCTTGTTTGTGACGCCACAAATGAAATTATAGAAAAACTGAAATCATAATTTGGTCCTTCGAGTCGGATTTCCACCGGTAGATCAGTGAAATAATAAAGTAACTGTATATTGTGCTTTGTTAAGACAGGGTAGCTACAGGACTCAGTTAATCTGGAATCACAAAATTTTTGACAAGTAAGTGGAATTGTCAAACACCTGATCTATTCTAGTAATAATTGAATTCGACTTTAAAATTGAATAGTGATATACGAATCGATAACTATGTTACGCTTGGCATTTGAATTGTTTAAAATTGTGGGTTTGAAAATAAGAATGATTAACTTTTTCTGTTTTATAGATTGAAAGTGTATAACTTGAAATTAGGAATCACTCCAGGTAAAGAGCTTCACAAAGCCATCATGCATGACGTTTCGCATACACACGTTTCTTACTTATAATCACATTTAGTGATTTAAACTGCCAATTACATGTTTCAAATTTATCAATTTTGGAAATTGCCCTCTTCGAAGGTGACTTTTTCAAAAACAGCTGGAGGACGTATTCGAAATTGGGTACTTGACATGCTACCAATCGTTGTAAATCAGACAGCAGATATATCCGTAATTCGGAGGTATGTGCAAAAGACGCATAATATGTTCGTCATAACGAAGGTGAACAGTGAAAACTGAACATGCACGATCGTACCAGAATAGTAGGTGTTGGCAATATAAAGTTTACAGCACTGGTTTGACATGGCGATTAAGTGCGAGGTTTAACGGTCGATAGAAGCTGCATACTACCGTTTTAGTCGCAGCACAAATCACGGAGGAATATGACAAGAAGGTACAGAGGGGATTAAGAGGCCCAGGGTGCAGTGGACTCAGGATGGTTCAAGCTCTTGAAGTAAGTAGTGAATACTTCTTATTTTTTATTTCTGCCCCAAATCCCAGGCATGCGATCGTAAAATCTCGTACTAAATACTGCCATAACCTCGAGACAGACTATAACGACACTGCAGCGCGTTCGTTTCCGAAAAGTTACCTCTTTTCGCGAAGCTGACAAGCTTCTCTGCCCATTTTGTGTCGATGTAAAGAAGCCTTTATAAAGGCAGGATCGCCGATGAAAGGCGGGTCACACTCGTGAATACTGATACAAAGTTTCCAACTTCTTTTATCTTTCTTCTTTTTAAAGAAAAACGTAAACTTTACGGCAAGCGAAGCAAAAAAGTGTAATTGATCGCACACAATTAACGTCACCGGTCGAATACTCTCGAACCATCGACCATCAAGCCGAGTTAGTTAGATAGTGGTGAGGAGACGACGACGTCAAGATTTTCTCGAAAGACAGGTTTGCTAAGCTCGATTCACTCAGGCCCGACTGTATAATAGCCATTTAAATCCCACACGATGTCTCTTCTTAATTTCCATTTGATCTTAAGAAGCATTCCTTTTGCTTCTTCCACCAGGCACGTCCAGGCGAATAACTTATTGCGATTTGTAGTGCTGCATCGTCGTCGGCAGACATAGAAACTGCACCTTCCTAGCACGGTTCGCTTCCACCTTGCGAAATGCGTTATTTCTATTCATGAGCATTCCGCGTTCTCAAGTAAAAGTAATTAACGTGCGATTATCATTTTCAATTAACGGACAAAAATGATAGCCTACATTCGAATCGCATATTTCGATAACTCGTAATGACCGATTCATTTCAAAAAGAATATACTTGGATAAAGTTTATATGATCACGTGAAAGACCGAGTAATCCAGATCAGAAAGCAGTTGGAATACAAATATTTTATCCAATAATTTAACGATATAACCGCATAGGAATTCATCATTTTATTATCGGAAAAGCTCATTAATTTACTTTAAAATGCCCTAAGGTGGAAAAAAACTAAAGTAGCAATAGACACAAAAAAGGAGTCTCCATAAACTTATCAGTTAATTGACCAGAAATTGACATATTTACAACAGCAATACTTTATGCGAAGATATCAGAAAATTTGCACATTAACCTCTACGGCAAGAGACTTTGTAAAACTTTGTGTCACTTTGTGAAAGTGAAGCGGCCGTTTTATCACCTTTTTAATAAATATAAGATTTGCCTGTCGCGCAAGCAGATGAGACATCTTGGCTTGGGCGTGTACGTATGTGGATGCAAATTTGCAATTTCTTTGCTAAGCATAAGAGCATGCTTGTCGTGCCACGACGTGAGATGTGGTCCGTCAAAAAGCCGTAAAACGCAAGGCCAAGTCGTTCGGTCACACACAAGAGGAGGACCTTATGGTTACTTTGCTCATACCTCCGTTATACGAGCCATACTGATATTGCCAGTCATTTCTTTCATCTTTTCTCCTTAAGCGGAGTCGAAGGAAGAACCATCTTTTGGTGATACAAACAGATAGAAATGCGGACCAATAACGTGCGGATTACATTAATATTTGCTTTCAAATCCTGCTAAAAAGGTTTAATGTTTTCTAAATTGGGGGGAGGCTTTTTATAACTTGGTATATTTTTGTTGAACACTAAAAATTTGACGTAAAACCGTCTTTGATTTGAAGAAGTACCTGTGACATTCGGAAAGTTAATTTACGGCATGTCTCCCTTAAGTTACTTTAAAATATTTATGCCAAATAGGGTCGAACGAGAAATGTCAGGCCTCAAGCTAAGGCAAGACAAAACATACCTGCAACCTTGAATTTTTCGTCTTAGATCAAGCTTGAAAATCTTGAGGCCACGAAAGGCAATGCCTTGACTTGGTCAGATGTGCGAACGCCTACCACTCAATGAAAATCCCGTATCTTCGTTTAAGACCCCAGTTTACCTGACCCTTTACAGCAGTTCTTTTCTTTATAATCAAACACTGAAATTAATGAACTCATTATTTTTTTCCCGCAAGTTTTTACGATTACCGGAATATTTAATTTGTTAAGAAAAGTTTAAAAATTCCCCCTACAATCATCCTACGTGTGCTTTAATTTTATGGCCCCTCCCAAGCGATCGGTTTGACCGAAGAAAGTTGTATATGTGCTGGAGGAAACTCAAGTTTTAGAGACGTGCCCAAGATGAGGCCACGCTTTTTAAGGCCTTGCATTTTTGCAGCCTTTAATTGTCTCAAAATGCTAACCCTCGAGATAGCCTAGCTTGACTTTCTCGATCTTCACCTTCATATTTCTTTTCTTGAACTGTATCACTAGTTACATCGTAGGTCATGATACGCAATAAGGTTATACCCCAAAAAATCTGCAGTAGAGTTCTATCGTTGAGAAGGATGTGTAGTCGAATTACCTTGCACACAATGATGCATAGTAGAGTGCTATCGTATGTAAGAATATGCCATAAAGTTTTACAGTAACCAGGGCTGCGCAGAAGAGTTATACGGTTCGCTGGGCTTCTGCGGCATCTCTCACTTGCTAAGTGGTATTTTTATGGCACCCTACACCCCTAAAGAATATAAACCCATCAATCAAAATAACAACAATGCGATAGCCGTGGTAATTAAAATGCAATATTTCTTAATATTATTTTATTGCAAGACGGGAATACGTTTACGCATTTCTCATGACATGAAACTGTGATTTTCTACACCGAGATACTAAAATTTGTGAAATTTCACAATATAGGTAAACTTAATTATTTTTTTCTAAACAAATTTTAAAAATGCACCACGTTTTTGTATTGTTTTTGGATGAGTTGTAAAATGATTAACTCCACCAATATTTTGGAACTCTACAAATAGAACCATCTCGATTTTGAACATCACATTCTTGTGTCGTGAGTATAAATAATCGTGTTCCGGTTTTGCATTAAAATTAAAATTAAATATTATATTTTACTTACCTCAAATATTCTATGTATATATGTTTTTTTATTAATAGGTTCATATTCTTCAGGGCCACCACGCCAAGTCTATGGAGCTGAACAGAGGGAAGTGGTAGTGGAACTCAAACTATGGCCTTTAGGTCGATTTTTCCTCTTTGAGCAGGCCTGTATACTCCCAGCATCGACGCTTAGAGCAGACCTATCCTGAGGGGAAATCGGCTCAATCGCCATATGTTCAAGTTCCACCACAACTTCCGTCTTCTCAGATCCAGAGGCTTATGGGGTGGTCGCTCGCATAAAGTTCAATGAGTAGAGGTCGGTGGCGGTGTTAAAATCCCATCTGAAATTTGAGCAATATCGACGAAATGTCTCCTTCGTGGACAGGCCTGACTAAACCTTAGAGAGTACCACCACTCTACAAAAGGATTCGTACTTTGGGACATGTACAGACTCGCAGTCGCCCGCAGACGCATAAGTGAGAAATCGCATGGTGTGCATTAAAATACGTTTGGAAGAAAGGCGGAACATACGAAGAGTGCAGATATCGGGTGTGTATAGCATGTACCCTTTTAATTTACGTGATACATAACCGAATAGTTACAGTGAACAAAAAATCTCGTTTAGTTTGATAAGCTTACAGTCAGTGATCGTATAAATTAGGTATAATTAGGCATTAATTCCGTTTAATGCTTAAAGCTGATACTCTTTAAGTCTGAACTTTTTTCTTAATTCTACGAAATATTATCATTTGCATTTTAACTGCTTAAAATTAATGAATGTCAATAACAAACTTAATTTTATTACAATATTACAAATCGCATATTTCAGATTTAGGATTCTAAATTTTTCAAATTCAATGTTGGTTTGAAATTATCAGACGCAAGTTTACCTTGGAACATTAGAAATTTTGAGGAATTTCAATTTGAACTCATTAAAAATTATACAATTTTATGTGATATCAAGTGATATGTAAAGTAATAGAATTTGCGTTTTCTTTTTACAGAAACTAAGAAAAATTCTGGATAAAAAAATAAATAGACTGCGATTTCTTGTGTTTTCCGTTTTAGTCGCCAACCTGTTACTACTTAAAATAGTGTATCCTTCAGAAAACACTATATCATTTGGTACTATATGTAGAGGTTAAGTTATCCCCCATATAATCCAGCATGAATTATTTCTCAATCCACATGATAAAAGTTTGTTTTATACTTCAGGCTAATTGGAGACCACGAAGTCCTCAGAATTTTATTACTAAAAAATTTCGCAAGAGGTGTCGACTGGCATTTCAACTAAAATATTGCCGCCCGTGATACGTAATTACATTGGACTGGAAATTTTTTCCAGGTCCAGTTAGAATTTTCGCTAGTTCGGTTATACTGAAGTATTTGGAAATGCAATGAGTTTACGATCGAGTTGCAACATTTAGCACTCGACAGTAATCCACGATACTTGAGTACAGACTAGAAATACTCACATGGTGCGTAAGGTAAAGCACCGACAGAAAGATTTACCGCTCCCGTAATCCGTCGGAAAAGTTCTCTCACGGAGCTCCAAGTATCCAAAGCTGTTTTCTCCTACCGTCACGTCGCACCGCGCCGTTACTAATACTAATAGCTCTTCTCTATGTTTGCAGGTATATCTGGCTCTCTTAACTTCAAGCTCTGCGCATGACGATAAACTGTCATTCGAGAATCGCCGTTTGAATATACTGAAGAGTGAGGAGATCTCCCTGAAACTCTCCTCGTGAGTTTATATGTTGCCACGTTCGCCCACCAGCTGTCTGGTTGGAACACTTGTTTATCTACTTTGCGATTTGCTCTACGAGCGGCCGTTGCAGTGTAGATATTTGTGATTCAAGTGCGCAAAACAGGTGATTACCGAAGAGTGTGAAACTTTCAGCATGAGCCATAGGCTTGAAGCATGAGTCGGAACGAAGACGAGTGCAAAGAGCTGAAGGCAAATGCTGCAATCACACGAGTATTAATTGCACATGCGTACATGAATCACACGCTATTTTTTGAAAAAAAAACACCCGAGAAAATTATTTAGCACTTTTGATTTTAATTTCCTTTTCAATTAATTCACGGAATTCCACGAATTTTTAGAATTCCATGAATTTCGTAAATTCTATGAATCCCACGAATTCCATTAATTTCGTGAATTCCGTGAACTCCTTGAATGCAATGTATTCATTGAATTCCATGCATTTCTTTAAGTTGGTGAATACCCTGAATTCCACAAATTCCATTATTCATTGAATTTCATGAATTCTATGAATTCATTCCACTTAAATATTCTTACAACGTTTCACTTCTACCATACGTCCCAAGAGACACATTTTTTAAAGAATATTTTTATTTTTCCGGTGTGCAAAGTTACGCATCCCTGAAGTGCGCCTACGCATCCATTGCGCCGATTCGCAAAGTAGACATGTTTCAAAGTGCTCACGCGCCATTATTATTCCCGCACAGTCTGCTGGATTGAAGTACTTTGCATCTCGTTTAGAGGCATGAAAGTCCTCACTTTCGAGGTGGGTGATTCAAAAAATTACTTTTAATTCCCTCGTCCACTTTATAGTCAATTCTGTAAACTCGACGCGTTTTTCCCGGCCAGACAGAATCAACAGGGACAAAATGATTCGCTACGATTGCCAACATCCAAGAAAGTAGCGGGTGTTGGCGATGGCAGGGGTTTGCAATACTGGCTCGACAAGGTGATTAGGCGTGTGGTTTAACGGTCGCAAGTTTGTGCTACGGAAATGTTCTTGAGTAGTGTCGCCAACAGTGATAGGACTTTCTACCCCGGCCCGGCAGGTTAGTCAATTACTTTAAAGGAATGCGCCGCCATGTCACGCATTATCTGTAAGATGAAGTTACTGTATGGCTACAAGGTAGATCCACTGACGATGACCAAAGCGATTCCACCACTGCGATCGACATAAGTGGTGCATTTCATTTTTACATATCTAAGTGACTTCGACAATTTACAGAATTACCAACAGCATGGCTTATACAACGGTTGAAGGATAAACAGGTTTCCTCCTTGTATTCGTCTTCATTGCTTACACCAAGATTGTGGATACAGTTTAGCACAAATATTTTGTCTTAAGATAAGGAATTACCGTCATCCAATCGTGCTGTTCTAATGTTTTTGCTTTTTAATATTTAATATTTTTGTAGTGTTCGAAAATTAGGTTCTTATGTTTATTCCAAATAAAGAAAAATCTACCCGTTTCAACCCTCATTACTCCAATTACCCCAAATTCGAAAATATTCTCAATAAGTCTCCAGGTAATAACTGATGTATTCAATCCTGCGGAGTTCCTAAATCTCATACCGCCTGTAGCCGGATTTGGACTTGAGAATTGCAGACAATCGTCTTCCAAAAACAGCCAGCTTTTTGACAGTCAAGTTTTTTTATGCAGACATTCTATATCATCGAGTGCACCTACCTACCACAGAGATTTCAAAGACGGTATTTAAAAAAAATATTATCACACCGCCATCATAAGCGCAATTTGAGGTGCAGCGAACGATACATAAAAAAGCACTTTTTAGCATAGGGTGTAAATTTTTTTACTCAGGCTATTTAGGGTACTTGGGGCATTTTATTATCGACTTCTTACCCCACGCAAATTACCAGACTCCGTATCTGGACCCTCCCGGGCTTTTAGATTAGGACTCTATGCAACCTATTTGCACTTATTATTGACTGGTTTAATAAAAAATAGTATGTGACACTCGGCCCCTAAGTCTCACTTTTTCCTCGTATAAATTGCAGTACGAGTCGGAGTCAAGACGCGATCGAAAAAGTGCCACTCAGGGGCCTTGCATCACAAACAAATATTTTTACTCCGCTCTTTCTTCTTTACAGATCATCAGAAAAAGCTTGAATTTAATTTAATTTGATAAACGTCTAAAATAAAACCAAAAACATACAAACCTGATATTTTAACAGACTTCACGGTCCAAAATGCTCTCAGAAGAAGGGAAATATCGTAATTTTTCACAAGAATTAGGGAAGTAAATTCTTTTAAATAAAATAATGTATAGGAACCATATTAATTCAACATGAAGATCTTAAGATCAAATCGAAATATATTGCATTTTCAAGAATTTAAAAAAATCTGGACCCTTCTTCAAGATGCTGGTAAATGTCGGTAACAGGAAATGTAGATTACTTTCCAAAGCGAGAAAAAAACGCGTTAATATGGTATTTTCACAATAAAAAATCAAGAAGGTTGCAGAACTTCGTAGATATCCAAGAAATTTAGTTAATCTAAGAGTAAACGCGCGACTGATGATTGTTAAAATGAGAATGAACCATGACATCCAAAATATCATATCGGCGCCTATATGCGCCAAGCTTTATAAATATTGTATCTGGCTTGATCCGCTCTGGCCTTCCCATCCCTCGACATTTCCTACCACTTCTCCAGCAAGTAATACTAACTCAGCTCGTCTCGACTCGACTCCCGACCCCTGGATATTCAAATGTCAGCCCGGGATCAGTCGCTTGACACATTTTAGCGTCTCAAAATATTATTTGCACCCCGTGTTACACCCGCTTGGTTCTAGAAGAATACAAGGGGGTGGCGGATTCGGGGACACAGGGAGGCAAACGGGCAAAGACACGGGAAAGAAATACGCTGGGACGGGTCGCTTATGCAGATCTTTTTATTCGTCCTGGCTTAACGATTCAATAACCGATCCGATTGGGCACGGGGTCGTCTGAAATACGTCGCGTAGTTTGCATCGAAAGTGTCTGTGTCGCATTATTGTCAGCCTGCCGGTCTCATCGGCTTCGATATCTACAACGACCACCCTCCTCACTTCTGGCTTGCTTTCTTCTCGTCTCCTTTTACTAGAAAATGGAATTCTGAGTGGATGACTTAGTTTTTAAATTTAGTTTCGGAGAGGGAACATACAAAACAGTAAAATTCTTTGGAAAACTGAAAAATACTGGAACTTTTTTTAGAAAGGAAGAAAACGAGGACCAGATACTTGTTTTTCTGGATTCGTACCCCTTTTTAATAAAAAATTACAACAAGAATATTAATTTTCCTAAACAGCAACATGCTCCTTATATCCAGGTTTTAGAAAAACGACTTCTTTGATTGAAGGATGACGTATCGAAACGATATATGCTACAGTTTTACCATTTTTTGTTATTTTCAATTTAGGACAAAAATAAAGAGATTATTTCGAGATACATTAGTTCTGAATCAAAAACGGACACTATGGATTAAAAAATGTCATTTGGTTCTTAGAAAATTGTGAGAGCCTTTTTTTTTCGAAACGCACGTTTTTTCAACTTCGACTGTGACCCAAGTTTGGTTGGATACGTCCTTTTCTTGAACTTTTTTCTTACAATCTATACGATATCGTCGAATTTTTAAAGTCAATTTCTAGAAACTGGCTAAAAAGTACGTCATACTGCTTGGGTAAATAAATCTCCTATTGTAATAACCTTTAATTAAAAACAGTAAGTATCAAAAAATAAGAAAACATAGACTAACCCTTTTCTTGTAAATTTAAAAATATTTTTTTTTTTAAACACACAATATCTTCAAAAGTCCAACAGTAGATTTTCTCTATATTAAACTATCTATTTCTTTAATTCGAAACATTTTTTTTAAGTTTTTAGTAAGTTAAAAAATGTAGGATTTGCGAAGATTCCATGTTATTTAATTTTAATGAAGATAATTTAGCTATCAAATTTCTCTCGGTAGGTTTGAGTAAGGTAATAATGGTATTATTAGTAAATCTTATTCTTTGTATTTAAAAAATTAATATTTATTAAAAAGTATCTTCAGAGCCATCAAATCAGAAACTTATTCAAAATTAGGCATAAAGACAGTTTGATGTTTTTAAAAATTTTCTAAACTAAACATTTAAAAATTAAAACTTGACTTATTTTTTAAATTCAATATCTTATGAGTTACATCCTATTTTGATTTCATCAATCTACTTTCTCAGAAATAGCAAAGTGAGATAATAACATATAAAGTTAAGATACACAATATAGATACATATTTGTTAAAGTGTTAGAGAAAGTGTTCACTTGAAACAATGCTCTGAAGTCAAGAAGGCTGATAAATTCGCTGGAAAAATGAAATAAACTCTGTATTACTTTTTTATGATAGCAGACACTTTACTACGTACTCGTATTGTACATCGTTTGGGCACGATCTCTTGGGATTGAAGGAGGTCGACTTTTGAAAGTGTCAGAGAAGGTACTATTGAAATAACAAGGGGGTTCAACAAATCTGAATTGAGCTATAAGAAATATTAAAATACAAACTGTGATTTACCAGAACGTCAATGTGTATTATAAATAAGTTTCCTTATTTAAATTAAAATCCCTATTAACTGTCCGCAATAAAATTACACACGTTTCATTTACACAGTAAAAAGGGTTGGGGTACAAAACTTACACTACCAAGACTAATTTTTGCAGCAGGTATATGGTACCATGAAATTAGCGTTACCCGAGTAAAAATCATTCGTCTTGGCTAAGTTTTCGTCCAAGACATACCTAAGATATAGCCTAGACGTTTTTGTAAGTCTCGCCCCTGGCCGAGAGAGAGACTTTATTTTTGATCGTAAGTCGAAAATTTTCGTCTTTAATTAGAACTTTAAATTCCGCTTTAAATTTTACAGAATGTTTATATTATTTATCTCCATTGTATTTATTTTTTATGCATCAATAATTTTATTTCACTGCAATAATTATGTTATTAGGATGGCAATTCTAAAAATATTATCCATTTTTTCCTATCGCGAACAGTTCAGGAGATACTTATAAAGAATCACAGTTTTAATCTTTTTGCGGAAAATTTTATATGCATGTAGTTCTTGAGACGTACAGGTTTCCGATCAAAACATAGCTGTCTTGGAGACGAACTAAAGACGAGCCAATTCGAGCTCAAGACGAAATATTGTTACTCGGGTAGATTCACACTTTGTTTTTACTGTGTACTGTTGATACCCTTTAAGATGGAGAATTTCTGTTACCGCCATTTGTGGCAATCTACAGAGCTCAGAAATGTCTGTCCATGCTAAATTCAGAAGCACCTATATAGATCTCGAAAGTCGTCTTGAGGCGCGTGAACAATAATTGGAGGATTTATTTCTAAGAAGAACACGAAATCTAGAATTCTAAGATGCCGGTAAATGTCGGTAATAGGTAACTTAGAGTAGAAAGCCGTCTATCCGTATACTGATTCTCATTCTAAGAAAATGTTTCCAACTGTCTGCAGTTAAGGAATTTTTCCTACCTCTATTATTGACCGGTTAGTTTTACGGAAAATTCCGCAATACTACCCAGTGGCAACATTCTTCATAAAATCTGGTTGTAGTTCACAAAGACATGCCTTGTTCACAAGAAAACTAGAAATTTCAAACTCTTGATCATCTTTCGACTACAAAGTGAGACCTGTAGAGGGATAATGTTCAGGGATATTCTGAGGAGTAGAAGTAGTCCTTTAAAGAACTTCCGAAGAGGCCGTGGGCGGCAGCATGGCGCGAGGCTTCCAGAAAATTAAATGATTATGGGTAAACGATATCAAAGGGGAAGCGATGGGAGGACATGTATTTCAATTCTTCAGCCTGACGGGGTAGCGAGATTGCGTATTTTTAAGCTTCGTTCAGCTTCGTCCTCGAATTCTCAAACTCAAGCCCCCGCAGGCATTTTCGTTTCGTTTCACGCCGAGACGATTCCCTGTAACCGTTTCGTACGCGAGAAAATCTTTCCCAAGACTCAACTGAAACCTTCCTATCTTCCTTTTATTGCTCTTTTTTATAAATTGCATATAATGCCTTGCAGTAAAATGCAAGTTTTCTATACTCAAGCAATTTTCAAGTTATTAACGAAATTGAAAAAACAATCAATACTTTCCATGTAGAGATTAAATGGGTTTCTTGGATTTCATATAACCTTTAAATATTTGCACATCCAAAACTCCCAATTTACAATTAACTTGTAAACTGGAAACTTATGGCAGTCCCGTGGTAAACTTCAGTTTATCGTGAAAGACGATCGGGGTGGTCCCCTGATCACGACGGAGTTTCCCTTCAGGGTTGTTCTTGAGAGAAAGACACAATTAGGACAATAGCTTCTCGAAGGGTGATCAATTGGATAACGGGGTTAGGTTAACTTGTTTTTGTGGTTTAGTCTTCTTCCCTAAATAGATATATCAGTAATGGGGTTCTTGTACATAGTTCCCTCGTTTAGAACACGTTTTCACGCCATTAACCCTTCGAGAAAATGTTAATTAAGTTGATGAATTGGAAGTGCTCTTAGAACATATGTATAAAACATTCACGAGTACATCCAATAACTGCTCAATTTTGTAAGATAGTTTCCATTCACACTAAACATAACAGGAATCAAAGAGAAGGCTTAAAAAATAAATATCAAAAGGATAAGTGTTCTAGAAATGCTGGCCAAGCAATCCGTAATCGGATTCGTTTTTATTCTCCTTACATGCACATTCAAGGGAAAAATATTTTCTCAAGATCTTTCAATTAACCTTTGATAAACAGAACAAGTGGAATATATTTACGAAATACATATATTTGCAAGCATCCGCATGAAGAAAACCCTTAAGGTCGGTATAGAGTTAAGTATACACGGTCAAATAGCCCAGACCTGAGTATTGTGCCAATAGAATCAGTATAGGTCTTAGAGTCAGCCCACTCTCAAACCCGAAAATAATCATTTTGACCTTGGCTTGAGAAATCCTTTACATTTGTTTATAAAATTAATCTAGTCACCAGCAGACTAACAAAATAGAATATCTTCTATATGAAATACTTTAGTGAACAAAACAGCAACATCTTATGCAGTTGTCAATTGTTCGCAAGATTTTGGTCCCTCTTTGGATTCGATATTATACCATGGGATTTACTATCCTACTATTTCAACAAACTGTCCTCAGATCATATTTCTTTGTTACTTAAAATGTTCACAGAACACAAGTTTATCAGTTTCTCAAATCCTTCTCTCAGCTCGTTTGCAGCTATACTCTTGACTTGATAAGCTCACATATCTACAATAACAAATCCCAATTTACTGCGATTCATGCCAATTTGATCCGGAAATCACAGCTTCATTTATCTAGGAGCATCAAATTCGATCTGCATTTTGCTCCATAATCGAGAAAAGATTAGACAGCAGCCAGCTGTAGATTCAGTAGCCAGACAAGGTGGGAAGTGAAGGGCATGAGAGGTTTGTCGAAAAGCCACACGGACCAGTGGTCACTAATCACTCTGGTTCAAGTCAGCTTTGGTTTAGTGGGGTCGGTTTTTGCCTCGTCATTCATAAGAGCCGAAATTTCTGGGCCATTCGTCATCGCTTTTGATCGCAACAAACTGCAGAAAGAGATTATTCTCCTAGTTTCACATCCTTGTCGATTATAGAATCTGTGCGCAAATTTAGCACCCGAAGTGTTTCAAAAAACATTATTATTAGTTCATGGATTTCGTAATAATATGGAATCAATTTTTGAAATTAGATTAACACTGAACGACAACAGCTCCATAAATCTTAACGTTTAGTAATATCCTCGTCTAAACTTGTACACGGCAGAATAAATGTGAATAAATCAGTATAAAATAACAGGGCACTAAAGTTCCATGTATTTGTGTTATAAAAGGATCGCGACGATCAAAACAGAGACGTGGGAGCGTGAGCGTGGTGAGTGCTGAGCACATGTATCGCTGCATATGTTGAAACATAAAGCTTCGGTAAATGATACGCAGATACGTATAGAAACACCTATTATTTACCAGGGTTGAACTGCAGAGTATTATGGAATTTATTTAATCCACCCTATGCAGTGGCTTTGTCACATACGAATGTTCGATAAAACTGTAGTCGATCATTACAAATACATATATATGCGTGTTCAAGCTTTATTCAACGTTTCTCGTTAGTGAAAGTATAATACAGGAAGTTCACCTGGAGCCCAATTTTTTATTATTTTTTTTTATTTCAATGACATTTCGACTAAGCAGATTTAATTTGAACTCTCTCTTGCCAAAGCATTTTTTTCGTTAGAGTATAACAGATTTTAGTTCTGATTTTGTACTGAAGACGTATTTGGTTCAGATACAAATGAATTGCAATATCAACAATAAAAATATATAAAACAATATTTATATGATTTCAATTGGGAATTGCACAATTGGACAATTATATTTTGGTTAATTCAAGTCAATTTTACTTAATTTGAATGAATATTTGGTTTAATTAAGCAAAAATTACTTATTTACACGAAATACAATTTGGCTAAATCACTCAAAATATTTCTTTAATCGTACATTATTCTATCAAGTATAGTTGTAAAACATAAACTTAATCCACATATAAAATATACTAAATTTAGAAAATAGCTGAAGCTTCACTATGGGGCAAGACCAATCAGAAACTGCGCTCAATTAATAATACTTTAAGAAATAAAATTATCAAATAATTTTTAATGGACATAAGTAGTGTGTGTGGAAATATGATATAAAATAACCTAGGAATCGAAATTTTGAAAAAAAGGATGAATTACACGTGTTAACTTTTTACAGAGCAATTATAATGTGAACCGATCGGTCTTGTCCTTTCCACTTTACGTTTGAATCGAACGTATATTTTTTCCAGCGAAAATCTGAAGTTTTTGAACAGTGAAATAGGTACATTTTGAATATGTATAAATTCATAATATTGAATTTTTTATTCCAATATTTTTTTCTTTTTATCTGCCGGAAATTTCGAGTTTTTCACTTTCAAACGTTTCTGTTTCGAAAGTCTGCAATCTTTAAAGCTTAGTTTTAACTATGTCGATTATTAATTTACGTGAATCTGAAATTTTATTTAATTGTGAAAACCTAAATTTACTGCTATAGGCTTTAATTCTGACATTGAAAAATTATTTGCACTTCAAATTTGGAATCATTCAGTTTTAAACTTTTGAGTTTAAAATCGGTCAAATTTTAAATTATCAAATTTGTTCATTTGTACGCTTTTAATTCAAAACTGTTCAATTAAAAAGGGGTTGAAACTTAAATTACATATTTGCGTTTTATTTTTCAAATCAGCTTTAAATATATCAAATTTAAAACTGATCAGGTTTGTGGGCTTACAACTTAAATTTTGAATTGTTCGAAAAAATGGAAAATTAACAGAAATAAATTTCGAAGATTCGATTGGTTACCCTGATAATTGCTTAACTTTATTTTAGAAAATAATTTAGAAATTTCTTCTTTGATAAGATTTAAAACGCCAGTATATATTATCGAGTACATAAGTATGACTTTTTTGAACGAAGGTAAAAAATACATTTAATAAATTCGTAGATTTTTACCATCCATTATTAAAATTTCAGTAAAATAATTTAGTTTTACTATTTCATATTAAGAGATATAGTTCCCTGAGAAAACAATCTCATTAGGAGCATTTCCTGACAAGAAAAACGTGAACTATAGTTAGAAATGTCAACTTGAAGTTAGACTGCGGTGGCGTAATCAAGAGTTACTTTGCAAGAAGAAGGATTCTGATATATGTGTGAGGTTATCCTCCTTCAAACATCCCCCTGCTATCATTTCAGTTCTCGAGAGTGATTTAAGTGGAAGCCTAACGTAGTAACTTGGCGATGTGCACAGATGCGAGGAATCGACAGAACTTCTCAGGATCATAAGCCTGGTTGCCCAACTGGGATAGATGTCGAGTTATAAAGCTACTTTCAGTACGCCCAAGAAATATTTCTATCACACCAAGAAATAAGAAGATTAAAATAACTATATCTCACAAACAAGATTAGTGAATATTTAAAGAAAAGAATTGACCTCTTTCATTTATATATTGTCCAGAATCTCAACAATGTACAGAAAATAAAAGAGCAGGCTTTGAAAGTAAAACATTTAATACATTTATGTCTATAACAAAATTAGAAAGTCGAAACGATGCCCAGCGAAATTATAAGAACGTGTTACTGCGAAGGGTTACCCCAACTTTCATCATAAAGGGGTGACTTTAAATGAGTGCGATTTGTGTTTTGCGGATTAGTATTCCAGCCATCGTCGGACACATCTGATTCTCCTGCGGATTTACACCCCTTTCTTCCCTTGCCCACTGTTTTTACAATCTCCGATATTTGCGACATAATATTTCCCCTTTACATTTTTCTGTCCAAGATTCGCGAAGAAGGACTAGGGGTAAGAACTAATGCAGGTAATGCTGGGATAAGGGAGAAATCTGTCTGGATAATTAATACAGGAATTAACTCACCGTGGCGACTCATAGATTCTCATCTAGGATACACTAGAGGGCAGCAAGTTCTTTCCCATTTATCCATTATCCAGCTGAGGTTACATCATACCCCAGCTGACTTTAGCCTTCTTTAATCATTACCTACAGCATTTCTTATCTCTAGTTTTTTTTCGAATATGACTGTTCTACTTTTTTCTCCAGCCTTTCCTTTTTCTTGAAGGGAGATTCCGTTCCAAATTTTCGTCGCCTCCGCAAATACATTTTTACAGAGTGTCGGAACATGCG
Organism: Druon quercuslanigerum; assembly: GCA_010014905.2. NCBI lineage: Eukaryota > Metazoa > Arthropoda > Insecta > Hymenoptera > Cynipidae > Druon > Druon quercuslanigerum. The sequence goes on from JAAAKG020000031.1 coordinate 659,515, forward strand.
GCACTCTTTATGAATAAATTGGGTGGTGCGATGGTTTGCCGCGGTCCCGGTTTCTGGGTTTGTTCCGGCTCCGCGGTGAACCACGACCGCGGCGACTCTACTCCACGCACGTATATATCGCGTCCGGAGAAAACCACCCGTTCAAAGTAAAACCTTTTAATCCCGAAACGCCGTCAAACCACTAACAACGAATAAGCCGGATGGTTACCACTTAATAAAACTAGTTCCAACAATCAATAATACGATTTTCTCGTAGCAAAGGGGAATTTCGAATAATTTATAATTTAAAGATTGTTTATTAAAATAATTGTAAACTTAAAGTTACGAGTAAGAAGTTTTGAAAACTATTCTCCTTTAAATAAGTGAAGTTGGGTATGCATGCCTTTTGTGTAGTGACAATAACGCCACTAATTTGGAACTGTATAGAGTAGTAGTTTCAGAATTCAGTACAATATTAAAGAAAAAATATCAAATATAAGGAATGAAAAATTTCAAGCTTCACTGAGAAGAGTGCTAAAATATGTTATCCCTCAAGAATTTGTAAATTTTATAATAAATTAAACCGTTAAATACAAAAACAATCTACTGAAATTTCTAAAAGTCACTTGTTTTTCATGAAGTAATGTAAAAAGCAAAAAGAAAGTACTTCTGAAAATGGAGGAAAGCTAGTGGATTGATATATGCAAAAACACGCATCATTTTTCCAAACTGTAAATTAAATTCTCAGTACCTATCAAAAAATTAAAACTGATACAAAACAAATTAAAAATTTTCAGAAAAAATGTCATTGATAGAAACATTTGAAATTGTACAATTTAGCATTACAAACATTGTAAAATGTGAACAGGAGCGCAATAACAATAATAATTATTGAACATTGAACAATGAAAGCGCCTGAACTCCATTTAAAAACTTCTAAAAGTTTCTTCAAACAAGATAATTTAAAAAATTTTTCGGAACAAAATTGTTTCGACTGTTGAAACAATACTTATACATATATAAATACTTTATATTGCTTCATATTGCTATTAAATATTTTAAATAATGCAAATTTTCATTTTTTTAAAGGTAAATTCAATTTTCAATTTTCAGAGAGCGGACGCATGCAGATGAACTCTTTCCGGGATACGTGCATCATGTTAGTATCAACTTAAAAAAAATCACCTTCTTGAAAAAGAGAGTTAAAAAAATTCAGAAAAACCGCCAAAACTTTATCAGCCTCGAAACTTTTATTAAATTTCCGGCAGATTTTGAAAAAGAAAAAAAAGATATGTCAAAATCAAGAAAAAAATCAAATATCCATTTTAGTTCCAATTAAAATCCCTACTAATAACGTTGTGAAAAAAATTTGTTATTTTAATTGGTGAAATACGTGCTCGCTAAAATCTTCTCAAAAACTAAATATTGTTTTGCTAAACGATTTTGTAATTTCTGCATGCACATCCTGCTTGATATGAAATGAATTCGTTCCGGAAAAAATTTTTAAAATGAACTGAATTAGCTGAATTAACTGAAATACTGAAACTTTGAAAATTTGAAAATATTGAATGAGAAAAGTAAAAAATAATTAATAATTTTTTAACTGTTAAACGTTCAGTTTAGTTAGTGAATACGTCATACAAATTTCACTTCTTGTAAACAACCCTTCTCTCTAAATTTGAATTAGTAAAATATAATCGATCAACAGTTAAATTCTAGTAATTGCAATAGCAATTTCGACTTATGTTCGAATGATGATTAGTATAAATTTAATGATATAATTAGTAACATAAAAATGTCTAATTCATTCACTTATCCGAAAGAATAGAGCCCGGTTGCGGAACTACTGATTGAACACTAAGATTTCAGTTGAGGAATCAGTTAATTTTAAAAGGGTATATTTCGCGTACATTGTGGTCTGCTTTTAAATAAATTTAATTTAAAAATAAGATTCGAAAAATTCCAAAAACTCGACATTTGCAGAGGTTTGTCTTCCCTGAGTGTTCCACAATCCACGTAGTTCGACACCCTGACGGTGCTTGACAGGACTCGTCCTCGGTGAAAATGGCTCACCACATTTTTTATTAAATAAAATGACCTTAATTGTGTTTTGTTTAGTGTATTTTATTAGGTTTGAAAACCAACAAACATTTTATTTCGAAGAAGATATTTGTTTCAACTGTTACTGTCACTGTCACAGAATAATACATTTTTCTTATTGTCCACGATGGCGTGATTCAATTAAGTTATGTTCTATTGACGTTTTTATTACTATTTAGATTAATTGATATTGTGATATAACTGATTCGTCAGTTAAAATTCAATAAACTCATTTAATTAGTAATACAAATCTTTTTCGACATATAAAACATTAACTAAAAACTAATTCAATAAACATTCATACTCAATTGGTTTCTTAAACTTTCTTAATACATCTAATTTTTAAGCTTGAATCAAGTGTTCAGAACATAAAATTGCCTTACAACATTAAGTGTATAAAATTTAAATGGAAATAATGATATACATGTGCATACAATAAATTAGCATATAAATAAATTGTGTAACTGGTTGCAGTTCGTATCCATAATTTTCTACATTTTCCACTCAGTATCAATTAAACCGAGATGTGGAGAGTTATATAATGTAACATTCTGGTCTTTAGTGGCAACCTGGCGACGATTTTGCAGTAACCGTGCTTGTCATGGGATGGAAAGGTGCCTATGGTGAATCGAGTGGTGTTGGTAAGCGCTAAGGGGTGCAAGGGAAGAGAGGTAGAGACGCGCCATACGGACGAGCCATTTAAACTTCTCATCCCCCAAAACCACGTGCCTGTCCGCATTCTGACTTATACCAGGCATCGTTCAACCCGTCTGCCCCTTTTACTCCCCCTTAAGCCCATCCACCCTCAACATGTGCCATTATACACGTTTGACATCCGCCACTCAGCGCTTGTCTCTAAAAGTATCACTCAAACGTCCTTAAAAAAATTTAATAATAAGAAATTTTGCGAATTGTACACTTAATCCTTATGAAAGGCTTCTATCTGAGTTAAGAGCATTTATTGCAATAGTTCGCTATCAACGAGCTATTACTGAACCTTTTTCTGATTAATTATTTATTCTCATTTTTAAAAATTAATTAACGGACGAACTGTTCACTTCAAAAATCTTCCCATTTTGTCAAACGCTATTTGTTGGATGATAAATGGTTTTTATATGAAAAACTAATTTAAAAATCTTTATGAAAAAATGTCACGGTGGGTTTGAATCTACTTTCAAACTAAAGTCCCTGCACCGATGAAATTTTGTCATAATTCTTGTCTGCGATGTCTAAAGAGTATTTAATGTCTATATATGAAAACAATCGGTAGAGCAATTCGTCAGCTAAATCGATTTTTGTATGTTCATGTAGCATTTTCCAATTATTTTGCCTTTGCAATAAATATTACAGGTTTGAAACATGTTTAAATGTGTTGAATTTCAGTTAATTTACGATGCAATTGCTAAATATTTCAAATGTAAATAACAAACTCGAAATTAAATGGATCAAATTTGTTGAAACCGTAAGCTTGAGCAATAAATTCACTTTTTATAAGTAGTTCATTGAGGATATCGAAATGTTAAATTTGAAAAAAAATTTCAAATCAACAAAAATAGACTTTAAAATAACAGTGAAAACCATTATATTAACATAGAGCATGAAGCACTCTTTCTGTTAACTCTGGAAGATTTTCTGCGATTTTATTCTTCTCTCAAATATGTACTCTTACGAACTCTTTACGAACTCTTCTTTCCTTTAGGATGTAAAAAAAGTCATCGCCAAAACTTAATTTTCGGAATAAGTGAAATCATTGCAATATTTAACAATTGCATGATAAATTAATAGACATAAACACATTGAAAGAATCCCTCTATCGACTATTTTCACATCTTGGCATTAAATACTCGTGAGATATCGCAGACAAGATTGATGAAAAAATCCGATCTGTTATAAATTGTAAATAAACTTAAACCTAATTGAAGCCCACCATGATGTACGATTGTGAAATGAAAATTTTTGAGAAATGTTTAATGTGTTCATTTTTTAATTTTTTTTTTTCATAGAAGATAATGCGTAGAAAAGATATTGCCCAAGGTTTAAAAAAATGTGGAATTTTAGGAATGATATCAAAAAATGTTTAAAATCTAAAATTTTCTTTAAGACCTCCACGTGAATAATTGTGGAGAGCATAAAATTTTAAGTATCTTGACTCAAGGAAACAGAAAGTTGATTAGACACCTTAAAAAATATTGATAAATAAAGTTACGTGTATTATAGGTTTTATTTTTTTAAACTGTGTTTTAAAGATAAAGAAACATTTTTTAAAGTCAGAATTAATAAAAAATAGAAGCATTTTGTAACCATTATAATTTCTATATAAACTATCTATATCTACATTTAGACAATAATGTCAATAATTCGAATCGGTTAAATCCTCAAGTCGCTAGATAGATCATTTCTCATGCTGAATTCTCTTCTATATATCAGAATTGAAGGTACACGTAATCATATGCCAGCTAAATTCTTTGATGTTACTGAAAGAGGGTGAGTGTGTCACAAAGAAACGACTTTTTTCCTTAGCTATTAAGAAAGCATGAGGGTTTCAAGGGCGGATTTTTATCTCATAGAATGCGGGACTTCAAATACTCTTTAGAATTTTGCGAATTTCATGAAAAAAATTAGTTTCAGAAAAATTAGCAGTTTTATAAATACTCAATTCTGAAAACTTTTGTTTTATTATTACACCATTAGGCCGTTTCCCTTTCGGGGTAGGCGTGACTCACTCGGTAGGGAGGGGAGTAGTGTGAGG
>JAAAKG020000031.1:675004-700849 GCA_010014905.2 Druon quercuslanigerum
AAACGCTGCTAACAATGGGAAAACACAATTTGTCGACAGCAGATTTATCCGTTGCCAGATAAAAATTATCCGTTGCCGGATAAAAATTATCCGTTGTTGAATAAAAATTATCTGTCGTCGGATAATTCTAGTTTTCAATTGTTTGCAGCGTTTTTATCCGAAGTTGCATAAAAACGCTGCTAACAATGGGAAAACACAATTTGTCGACAGCAGATTTATCCGTTGCCAGATAAAAATTATCCGTTGCCAGATAAAAATTATCCGTTGTCGGATAAAAATTACCTGTCATCGGATAATTCCTAGTTTTCAAATGTTTCCAGCGTTGTTATCCAACTTCGGATAAATATTATCTCGGGGATATACTGTGTGCGCCGCCTGAAATCCCACGCCAAAGCGCTTGTTACTGCGCTCTTTTTTAAGAAACACTTGATACCGCGCTCTTTTTTTGAACGTATGATCACTTTTTAAAATTAACAGATGATTTTTTATCAAGGAGCCCCACTACTTAAGTGTGGCTTACTATTAGTGTCATTCCTAAATTTGTCTCTGAAATATCTTATATAATTTGACGATAATTTATTTGTGAAAAGTCCAGCGGATATTTGGTCAACGTGGATTAATTCTCACGATAGAGATCAATCCTTCAGTAAAATGTCCCAATATGAACCGAAAGTAGCCAGGTCTCTACTAAAATGTGATGAAACTTCAACCACGGTGCCAACAAGAATTTGAAAACATTTTCATCATTTCGATTTAAGGTCGATATTTCCTTTTCCTAACTCGTCTCATCATTTTCAGCTCGTTATTCCGAAACGAAAAGGGATGAAAGACTCGTTTCGGATTCTTGTTTGCCGACTACTCGAGATGTCTGCCAATTAAATTAAGTCTCAAATTATATTCCAGAAGTAGTGACAATGAGAGGATCGTCAACGTTCTTACAGTATTTACCAAAGAAATCCAAAACTTTCTTTAGCTCATTTTTACTTATTGTTTAAATTAAAGAAAATTGGCTGCACCGTGGTTTCATTCTAAACACTTAGATTTCTTTTACGCGATAATAAAAAACAACGCGAATAATAACGAGGATTGCGAAGGAGGAATCTACGGGATAAAACTTTGGATTAAATAGACGATGGATTTGGATTATTCTAATCAGAAGTGGAAAGTGTTCTCGCATACTTCGACCATACACGCATACACACGCACAGGAGCAACAAAATACATTTCCCAATTTTGAAAAAAAAGTACAAAACTTTTTTCCAATTGGGAAAGTGATCTTTGGTCACTCATGGCCTAAGCTGATGGGATGTGACTAAGAGACGTACGAAGATTTCTTATGACTCGGATTTGGAACCGAATAATTTCGATTTATCGATTCGCACATCCCCAGACTCGACTATATATGATTAAACACTAATTACGGACAATTAGGATACGCGATGAATACATGTTCGACAATTACGAGACGCTCAAATGGTATGGCGTTAATTGCTTATTTGAATTCTGTAATAATCAAATCACTACTGATATTACATCAAGATTGTAAAGAAATCCTTTCAAAAAGCTTATTTGCTTTTTTTTATTTTAGTTTTAATTCAGCAGTCTACTACTCTCCGCTGGTTCCTGCATTTCGTCGGACGGCGCCTTCGCCGAGGAATCGATTTTTCAAGAAAAACGAGACTATAAGTCTCTTAATTACAAAATCACTGGAAATTTGTCGCAAGTTCGATTTCCGAAAGAAATGAAAGAAGCGCGCGCCCGTACGAGACAGGAATGCGCGAAACAGTCGACAACTCGCGACTATATCCTTTGAAAAAAAATTCCCTCTTTCTTCCTTATTATCTGAAAATTTTCTTATTTCTTTAAGGGTTATCATATCGCTTTTGAATACATTTAGCCAATTATTCGCCCCCATTTTCAGCCCCGACTCGTTCGAACTCCTCCGCCCTCGAATTAAATGTATAAAAATAATGTTTAAAACTAATTTTGACAATCATTGTTTGGTAAAACTAATACCGAATTAATCAAGCCTTATGCTAAATAAATAGAAAAATAAAATTTAAAAATTCTCTCATGTCAAATGAGGATTACAAAAAAATAAATTACTTTCTCCGATCTGGTAGAGAACGTAGGTAAGCGTAATTTGGCCCCCTTCCAAAAATCTTTTTAAAAAAATATTTGCTAAAGGAAATTGAACGAGAGGAGGCTCTCTCTTTTCGCCATACCAATAATTTTTTTTATTAATGAGTCGATCGAGCGGCACTTTTATGCTTCCTCACTTTTTTTTTTAAACTCTGTCAGTTGTTCCGTTTGGTCCGCACTACCAGCATGATTTACTTTGCACTGCAAAATACTTGTTACTATTTTTGATCGCTTCCATGCCTGCCGTCCGATCGGTTTCCTCCTTACGAATTACATCGACTAAAAGCTAATTCTAAGTAACCTAATATCGAGATGGGTATGAACTTTTTAGGTGGAAATTTGGATTCTAATCTCTTATGACTACCGAGGATATCAACGACATTGCAAACGGTGCAAAATTCGAAATGCGCGCTTCCACAGCTTTTAACGACAACGAATTACACACGAATTTGAGCTTTTTTTCATCAATATTTTGCGACATCACACCATTCTCTTTTCAATTTTAATTAACAGAGAATCGGAGATATACCCCTTTTTCCGAGACCAACTTGTTCTTTTTTAACGATGACTTATTTACATCGCTTTTGAAAATGAAAAAAATATTCTAAAACTTTTAGTTTCGACCATTCCTTTCTTTCCGTCGTCGTTTCAATTCTTCGCACTCGAACTTTGTGCAACGAACTTATGTTAAAAAAATAGGGTAGAAAAATTATCCATCTAATTTCGAACCTTACCGAATCTAAGAGTTGCTTTTTGCGTTTTTTTTCTCTTAATAAACACAGCCGAATCAAAATGCCCCGATTTTTTCTTCCTTTCTCTATAATTTATACGCAAATTCCTTAATTTAGTCTCCTAATTTTTTCATGAACCCTAATCCTACCCTTAAGTCGAATTACGCTCAAACTTGGAAAACGTACAAAAACTTGGCGCCAATTTGGTTAATTTCGTAACTTTAAGTTTTAATTTTAAAACTTTACACTCGTCCTTTTCGCGATCGATTTCATCGAATCACCGTATCTGCATTGTCGAAGTTCTACTTGGGGTTCTAATTATAAAATCAAACTAAATCAAGACTCCATAAAGAACACATATTCTTTTAAAGAGATACTCACCCATTTTTTATTTACAAAAAAAAAGCATCAAATGTATCATGGAGTCTTCAAAAAGTCCAATGAGTGACGTATACATCAATAAATTGGTCCAACAAGAACCATAGAATAGAAAAAGATAAAAATATCTCTCTTTTTATTAATTTCCATTCGAGATTCTTGCGGACTTCAAACAGCCGTTTTCCTATTCTAATCCTAATGATAATCTGTGGAGCGTTTACGCGCGACTAATGGATTAAATGTTTAAGAGAAATAGACATATTTGAAGAATTAGCACATTCATACCCCTTTCATACGTTTGGTGACCCTACAGGGAAAAATGGTAAGTGGGATCGATAATTTCCTATAAACTATCGATTATTACCTTACGTACTTAAACGAAAAAGATTTATAAATCCGCGAAAAACTCACTTTCATTCGCGAGCTACGGATGTGTTTGTCTTCGATTATACATTTTCGTGTGTAGAAGTGTTAATATTGTGAGCTTTATCGAATTAGGAGCCACGGTTTGAGGATAAGGAAGAGCAATAGTCATTTCCTGAAGTTGTTAAACCTGAGCTTTCTACCTCACATTCGTTTTTCCATTCGATTCATTTTCTTCGTTTCATCTTCAATTCTTCAAGAACCATCGAAAGACTTCTATGAAAACCCACCAAATTTATTCGCCATAAGATTGTAGAGTTTTATGAAAGTCATTCCAACATATCGGTTAAACTTTTTTTTTATATTCCCCTGCAAGTCCTTCTTTTCGGCAAACGTTTCATTAGGCCTCGATCGAGGAGAGCGACTCTTGTGAAATCAGAAGAGAAATCCTGCTTTTTGAAAATGTTAACTCTCGCCGATCTCATAAAATTGAAACGCCACTTTCGGTGTGAGATACCCGAGTGAGCAGTGACGCTAAAAGGTAATAACAACGCTATTTTCTATGTACATTTGTACCTTGGCTAACATCCGATCGATTCGATTCTCGCCGAGCCCCCAGACTTAGAAGCCTGACACTGATAAATCCTAATCGTATTCTATTACAAGATTTCTTTTATTAAATAGGATCAATTGTTGAAAAGACTAGGTCACGGAAAAAACTGGGCGACAACAAATTTACTTTATCGGAGAGGAGGAGGAGCCTAAAGAGGGGGAGGAGGCGGAGCCGGAGGAGGCGAAGGCGGGGTCAGAAGAAAAGGAGGGGCAGGAGGAGGAGCATCGCCGTTTCTCACGCCCAGTTTTATCCGTGCTGCTGCAAAGTTGAGTCAAGTCAAGTAGGTCGACTCTGCTTTACAGCTTCTATGAAATTCTAAAAAAAAAGAGAGCAATTGGAATGTTCATCTACGTTGACAACTGGGAACTCGACTCCTTCAACCGCAGTGTGAAAGACAGCCGGCTCTCGTCAGAAATCCCTGTCCCTGTCACACAGTTCTGTCTTATCCAGAAGAAAGAAATAATTGAAAGCGAGACTCCAAACTAATAATCAGGATAATATTGAAAAGGTTAAAAAAGAGTCATTCAAGAGCCAATAGTCTATCGCACCTTGGGGAAACAAAATCGCTCTCAGTAGCGCCACTTGATAAAATTTGTCTCTTTCCTCCAACCAGTAACAACTGACAATCTACATATAATTACACGACTTACCGGAATAGTGGAATAATTTTTCTAGTGCTCCGAGTAGAAACAGTGGGTAGATGCGTGGAGGGATTAAAAATCTGTGAAACTTAATCGGGACTTTGCCAGGATTACCAGAGAGTCTCCAATTCCGTCTCCTCTTTCACAAATCCTCTAGTTTTAGGCAAACCTGACAAGAGAGACTCTCCGATGCTCGAGGCTCGCTTAATCACATTTTATCCTTTCATTTCACTGTAGCCATGTCGGCACGTGTCTCGTTTTGTACGTTGTAAAACCTTAAAGAATTCTACAAGGCTATTTGTTTTTGTTACTATTTGTTATTCCAAACGAATGTCTCGATTTTTTTTTCATAAGGAAGCGGAAAAGTAATTGTAATCGCGCAATTATATAAATTGCAGGATAATCTACACATCGAAAGGTACCTGACCTTTTCCAAATGAGTACGAGAATCAACGCGGATGTATTACGAGTTTACACTAGGGAACGAAACCTGTCGCTTTCCTTCTTAATTACAGAGTGGATCCGATGACAGTGCTCCTAAGTCAAAGATCGAATTATCAAATACACAATACAACTGTGACAAATCGAAACGATTGAGATTACGATAGTACATATAGAAATGTCTACGTAACGTCTAGATATGATATACATTATATCGTGGCTTGTTATGCTTCTCGATTCGCGGTTCAGCTGATAAAACTGTGGGTGTGTAATCCTTCATAAAGAATTAATTACTACTGCGCAAAAACTATTCGATAATGTGCAATCATAACACATTGACAATAATGCAATATGAAGAAAAACAGGTAAATTCGACTAAAGGCAACGATAAATCAAAAAATTAAAATATAACTAGGGTTCAGCTTCGGTGTTTGCTGGGATGTCAACAAATCCTGTGACAGCAGTAATTTTAATATTACTTGACCTGAGAACATCAAATATCAAATTGAAAAATGAAGTATCTTTAACCTTACTGTTGCCACACTATTGAATTCATGTGATATTTTCCCGTCTTAAGACTCCACATTAAATATCTTGTAAAAAAAATGGATATCAGAGGGATCATCATCACCTCGAAATCGATGTGGGGTTAGAACGGAAAAGAAAGGGGAATTCAAGTTATACCGGATCACAAAATATCACCATGACGCGCGACAATGACACGCGTAATATTCTAAGCAGCTACGCGTTCGGTTCACTTTAAAGTATCAACCACGATTGTTCCGATGCCGGTAAATGTTGAGGTTCCGATATCATACGTTTATCTTATTCTGAGCAAAGTCATAAGGAGAACAGACTCCAGAATAACTTAGATCTCCCTGACATCTAAACTCAGATATTTACAATTTGCATTTCTCAAGCCTCTTCTCCCTTGAAATTGCAGACTACAAATGGCGTAGTTTCTTAATTTTTTATACGCGTACCTACGTGCTCGTGAACCGATGTCCCGACACTTTCAAGGTCTTCGTTATCATCGGCTCTGAATCACGAATAGTATCTATGTACTTGTCTACCACAGCTGAAAGTCTTACTTCCTACGATACACTTTAAAGTACACATGATAATGCGCATCCTGTGAAAACGATTGTTGTTTACCTTACAGTCGATTACGATCCATCGATTTGAAAATCAGACTAAAAAAACGACTCATCAAACACTCAAGTTTCCGCTCGCAAATGCCTACACTATTACACGACACGATAACCTACCACCGGAAACGCTACGTCTCACCGATTTTCTCGCGATAGCCTGTTTTTTTGTCAACGTTCAACGCGATCTGAGACTGAACAATAAATAAATCTCCCGGTCTGTTAAATTTTACCCCAAATGTAAATCGACTCCCAACTCTCTTAATCTCGCAATGGCCATTCTAAACTCTATTCATATTTCAACCACATAACTCTCAAACTCTTCCTTTCTCTCTTCAACTTTACCCTCTCGATACCCCCTCCTTTCAACTTATCAACTTATCCAACGCGATTGCTTCTATAATATATATTCAAAAGATCGAGCTATATATTTTATGTATATAATATATATAATTAATATATATTACTTTGTAAAATCGACGTCCCGGCCACTTGCTGAAGAGACCGAGGATACCCATAAATCTCTCTTCTAAAAACATCGATACAAAAATTTTACTCTCACCGTCGTTTCCGAACACGAATCGCCTCGGAGATGCTGGAGCGATCCGCCTCTGACGACACGAGTAGGTATAGCAAATGTATAAAATCGTACGATTATCGGAATAAAAAAGTTAGCCTAACTATCGTAAACCTTAGTAGATACAATTACGTCGAGTCTACAATCAAATAGAAAAGACTTATAGAATTCTGTAAGAAGACTCGCGGATCTCACTTGGAAAAGGATCTACGCTCACCAGTCTCTGAGAAATTTACCCAGGTCGATTCTTTTATTCTTCGTCTGGTCGAGCAAATCCTTTTCCCCTCGGCTTTCTATATGCCACATATATGGAACTTTATTCTCTTACGGACATTCAGTAGAATCCGATTTTACTGGAACAAATTTTACGCTCAAAAGGTTGAACATTGTATTCTCATGTTATGCATACGCATTCTAAATATTAAGATATCAATATCAAGATATCAATTATTATAAGCTCGCTGGAATATAAAGGAAACAAGGCATAATGTTAGCGAAGTAGGTTCCTTTTACCAGTTATCAGTATCTGGTTCTCGCCAGATGTTCATCAGATGCATCTGGTTCTCACCAGATGTTGACCGAAAAAAAGGGAGTAAACAATAAAAAGAATTTTACGGTAGTGACGAGAAGCACCTGGCACTACTCTTTCAGAAAATTTTATGCAATAAATAGTGTATTTAGGGATATAAAATACTAAATTTTCAGATTGTTAAAAAAAATGTATTTCCATGCTCTTAAATGCCTTTAACAGGCGCATTACAATTTCATTTTTTAATGTTTTAGGACAAAATAAAGAAACAACATTACTTAATAAAAGCTTCGAGAGTAAGAAGAGAATATTTATAATACGTTTGCAAAAAATTAGACAAAATATTCAACCACTTGGCCTTTAAAGCTAGCCCTGCAAACCTGGATTCCAAAACCTATTACAGTATTTTCTCCTCCTTTAAAATCATTTTCCTCTGATCTCATCATATCGATTCCACTTTATTCTCTCTTACGTTTCTATAGGTACGTCGATCCAATTACAGGGAATATCGGTATAATTTCGAGGTAGGCGCGATCGAATCGGTTTAACGTTCGCGGTTCCACAAAATCACCGAATTTTATCATTTGCTTGAAACGAGATAATCTTCTACTTGAAAAAGAGGACCTCGCCACATTTTCCCATTAACAGAATCAAAAGAGAACAATAATTTACCTACTCTTAAGTATCGACCATTTCAATAACAGAGGACATTAAAATCTTAAATATTTTTCAAAAATCTGTTCCTGGGACTGGCGAGGATGAAAGCAAACTTTCCCTTTCCTCAATCATAAAGTTGATGCGGTCATGTTAGGAACTGAATTGAAAATAGTAGGGAGTTTACAATTTTCGTATAATAGAATTTAATCTTCGCGTATTAGAAATTTCTTATATTAAACTTTTCATAACTGTCTCGTCGTTGATGCTTTCATCTGGGGCAACCAGGTGTAATCGGGAACGAGGCGACAGAAAGAAGAATTAATCGAGAGAAACACTCTGATCGGGGCAACTAAGTCGGTGGTAACGAAAATTAACTAATCGAACAATCCTAATTTTAATTAAAGAAAAGAGGCCGCCGCCTCTTCTCGTAACTCGAATTTTGTACATTGACACAACTAAGTAACCTACAATTACGTTTAGCTAGAAATAATTACTTTTTGGCTAGAATGACTCTTAGCTACGTCGAGGAAAGTATTTCTCCCAGCGAGTCACTTGGACTATCCTCTTGTTCGAGTCACTTTTGGCACTCTGAGAAACATTCGAAATGTGGCTAACCAAAAATTTTTAATGTTTTTTTTTCACTTTTTTCCAATTTTTTAAGCAGTTTCTTGAGTAACGGTTCATGAATTTTCAGATTGTTAAAATGATGAAAGAACTGGTTACTCGAGAGGACTACGCTGTATCTATTAAGTATAGAGCGTAAACGCATATAATAAAATAACATAAAACCTTGGGAGCGCACAGTGGGACAAAAAAATTTATTTTCGACAAATCACTTTGCTTTTTATTTGCCCACAAAAAAAAATCAGTTTTGTCCCACTGTCGAGCGGTCTCTTTACGGGACGGCCGCTATTTTTGGAAAGCAACGACCAGCATCGCCCAAAATTTTCCATAAAATTTGGTTGCCTCGGCTCTAATCTACATTTTAGCCTTGGCTTCGCCAAAACGCGCCGCTTGAAAAAACGCTTCGAGATAATATTCAGGAGTAACGGAAAATAAAAATAATCATGTTAAAATTAAAAAATATATTAAAAAGAATGATTACAGAAAGCAAATCCAATGTGGTTGCGTGACTAAAAATTATATACAAAACTCACCGAGGATTGATTCATGTCACGCTTTTGGGACTGATATTTCTCACTTGATAATAAAATAAAAATTTCGAAACGTTGAATTAACGTTTCATGATAATACCGTAAACGGGAACTGAGCGGAGCATATGTGGATAACTCTCCCTTGCCATTATAATCTTTTCATTTTTTTTATATATCTTATTGTTTATACTCTTTATGGTATACTTTGTACTGTATACTTATTAGTTGCTACTTTGTGTTTTTGTAAAGTGATATATAAAACCGGGTTCGTTTTCTCAATGGCGCGGGCTGGACGCTGTCTTTAGGCGAATGTTTCGCACGTGTCTGCAGATCCTTAAACAAAATAACATGGCCGCGTAAACGTACAAACTAATAAAATGTAAAAAAACAACGTTATCGATTATCTAAGTAACAAACAATAGGATTCTTCCCCTTATACGAAGTGATTTATACAATGCTGAAGAGACATTGATCGGTTGATCTGCCTTGTACATAAATTTCATATGTAGCTTGAACAACAGGATAAGAGTGGGGGGTGGGGGAGTTGCCACGTTTCCGCAAACCACGTGCAAAGATTTCGTGCAAATAATTTTTATACTGCGAGATGCACAGGAGACGGCGAAGTTTCTCAGTGGACGCCAAATCTCGCTTTACAGGGAATCAATATTCCACATGAGTTACAAGCTACGCTGATATATTATGGTATTGACCAATTTCGAATTAATTTCTTCAAATCAAGGTCCAGTCATAAAAAAACTTGAACAAACTAAAATGCCATTTGGGACGAGGAATCTCATCGAATTCCTCTTTTTCTTTTTTCTAAAAAGTCCGTTTTAGAAAGAACTTCTCAAATCAATTAACTAAATATGTGCATGGTGCAGTCAGAAAAAACAAATCATCTGCTGGCTTTAGAAAACTAAAAATTGTCTACAAGTTTGAATCTTATCAATTAAGGTTAGCCATCAGAGGTCGATTTTTCGTCTCTTCTCGGCGTCCGCGGTGAAACATGTCCGTCAGTCTCTCGAATCTACCCTAATCAACGTAATTATCACCGACGACGTCGTGCAAGAAGACATCACACGGCGCTCACCTCTCTCTGCTTAAGTAGGCCATCTTCCCCTGATTTCTTTTTTTCGATTTCGCGTAAACAAAAGAGCTCTATTTTATAATGCCAATTTGAAGAGAAAAAAAAAAGAGTCTAAAGTAAGGTCGCCCGGAGTAGAGTGAGCAGTGGATTCAAGGAAAGGTGGTCCCCTGCAGTGTTTAGGCGGTTTACTAGATTCCCTAGTGGTTACGGCCACTGACTGTAGAGCTGGAATTGCTCGCGGGTGAAACAGGACGAGAGGGGCTTCACGAAGTGGGCATCCACAGCCCTGCAGTGTGGACAAGCGAATACGCGACTATAATCTGAGTAGAAGTTGAGTCGCTGATGAGGGTAGATCAGGGGCTTCTGGCAGCTGTTGCACTGAAACATAAAGAGGATCCCTTGTCTAGAACACGTTCTTCGCCAGGTTCTCTTAAATGGGTCATCATTTGGGGAACATCCACAAATTAGGTCCAGTGCTTTTCTGACATTTTCACTTTTGTTTGTTTGTTAGAAATTCAACTGTTTAGTTAAAACTTGATTGTTTTATCTGAAGATGATTGTAGATAAATTTTACTTAAAAACTCTTTAGGAAGAATTGGGTTACCCAACGTTAATCATTTACAAGTGGATAGAACTTTTTCGAAGGAAAAACTTCATGTAAGAAACGTTGCAGGTAATTTATGAAATGGGGTAAAGATTTTTAAAGGCCTTTTTTTATTTTTGGGTGAGTTAGTGATAAAATATTTACCTTTAATCGATCGGTGCAACAGGGCATGGCGGCGAAAATATCATAACTATACATGGTCCCCAGGACCAGACTGGAGCCATCCCATGGTTGTGTGCATGAACGACAACGAACTGGAGCGTTGCCACTGCCTTCAAGGCAACTCATGCAGACCGCCGACAAGAATTGTGTACGACCCTCGACTTTGACCTGAAACAGAGAAGCAAATAATTCATTGATTAAAACATAACTCCAGGGATCATATCGGTTCAGTAGTTCAATGTTACGTAAAACAGGGGATTAAACAAAAGCGCCATATTACGTTTCAATTTTTTGAATGTACTTTTATCCATATTGCTCATTCAATATTAATATAATGTTTGCGAAGTTTCGCTAACACAATGTTAGCGAAGTGGGTTCCTCTCACCATTTACCAACATCTGGTACTCTCCAGGTGTTCATCAGATGCATCTGGTTCTCACCAGATGTTCACAGAAAAAAAAGAGATTAGAAAAGCATTTCATTTATTAATAATTTATTTCCACATTATATGAGTGTATCGTGAATATTTAATAAAAGCTCCCAATAACAAAAGCGCCATGTAACGTTTGAATGTTTTAAATTTACTTTTATCAGTATTATTCATTAAATACTAATATAAATAAATAAAGTAGGATATCAATTATTATAAACTCGTTAGAATATAAAATAGACAAGGCACAATATTAGCGAAGTAGGTTCCTCTCACCATTTTCCAGCATCTGGTACCTCACCAGATGTTCACAGAAAAAGTGATTAGAAGGGCATTTCATTTATTATTAAATACTTTCAATATTATTCGAGTGTCTCGTGAATATTTAATAAACGTTCCCAATAACAATAGTTCCATTTTATGTTTTTTTTTTTTAATTTACTTTTATCAGTATATAGAGTTTTATTGCTTATTCAAAATAATTAAAAATAAATAAAGTATGATATCAATTATTATAAACTTGTTGGAATAGAAAGTAAACGAGGTATGATTTTAGCGAAGTAGGAACCTCTTATAAGTTACCAGCATCTGGTTCTTGCCAGATGTTTACCAAATGCGTATGGTTCTCACCAGATGTTTAACGAAAAAGATAAAAATGGCATTTGATCTATATTCAACTACTTCTTATATGTATTTTCTTTATTATCAAATAATTTTCATATTATATAGGTGTCTCGTGAATACTTAATCAAAGTGCCCTCCAACAAAGGCGCCATGTTAGGTTTTATTTATTTATTTTTAACTTTCTTTATCATTAGTATCAATAAATAAATTAGAATATGAATTATTATAAACTCGCTAAAATATAAAGTAGACAAGGCACAATGTTAGCGAACTAGGTTCCTCTTGCCAGTTACCAACATCTGGTTCTCGACAGATGTTAACCAAATGAATCTGGTTCTGATCAAATGTTCATCAAAAAAAGGTATTATTAGAGAATTTAATTTATTATTAAGTACTTCTGATATGGGTCTCTAATGAATATTCAATAAACTATATCATCTTTTATTAAAACTTCATCTTTATTGGTTGAAAATTCAACTTCTTGTTTGAAAGTTAAACTTCTTTATTGAAAAGTCTTTTTTTTTTATTAAAGATGGATCGTTTTAGTTAAAAATTCATCTCTTCGACTAATAATGTAAATATTTTGTAGAAAATCTGTCTTCTTTTAATGAATTCAACTAATTTTTGTTTAAAATTAAAAAAAATTTTGATCAAAAATTCAGCTCTATTGCTACAAAATTATATTTTTTGCAGAAAACTAAAATATTTTTTGTAATGCTTCTTTTTTACTGAATTTTCTAGAAAATGTTGGCCTGTGAAGAATTGTACCTCTAAAAAAATGTTTGTTTAATGGAAACTATAGAATTGATTGATCTTTCCGGTTTATTTTTCCATTAAATCTTTAGTCATTTCTTCGTTGTCGAAGATAACCTTCAATTCAACATAATTATCAAATAAATCGTTTAGGAATGACTTGAAATTAGTATCATCATCAAAAAGAATCTTTTTCAAATCGCCTTGTTTTTTAACGGCTTGAATTTCTGTTCTTAGTTCTTACAATGTGAATTGAAACTCTGTAAAAAAGGGCAAAATTCGTTCACAATTCTCGAGTTAAGCTGTTTATAAAAACCTTTCGGTCCAAAAAGTTGTAATCTCAAGTGGTCATTGGCTGACTTCGGCCCATAGACCATATCAGCGCTTCTCATAAAATTTATTTTTGGACCAGAAGTTTAGCCATGTCTTGTTTTTGAAAGTAGAATAAGAGGGAGAAATATAAGGAGCGAGTAAAATTGAAGAGTCATCCTCTCCAATGCTTTAATGGCCGAGTATTTGTTCTCCAAACTCAAGAGCATCAGCTTCAGAAGCAAGAGGGCGAGAGTGACTCTTTCTTGAAACAAGAGAATGGAAAGCCATCCTTTATGTTCTTGTTTCTGCTTCAAGGGGACATAAATTTCCTTATGGGAAGCGCTGATATGACCGTCGCGAAAAGGACAATTAAAATGTAGACTGGCGTGTTTTATATTACCTCAGCGCAGGCGTGAGAGTGCTGCCTCGGAGACAAAAAGAAGGTACCATCTACGAGAGGATACCTATCAAAGACTAGCATCGCTACTCGGCAGAGGACACAGGATACCCTTGACCACTGCAAAGCTGCCAAAGTCGAGAGGATAAAGCATCTGGTGTCATCGTTGCCATGATTTCCCTCATCTTCCATCTGAAACAATAAATAATACAACATGAATATGAATAAATATAGTAGGATTATCAATTATTATGATCGTACTAAAACAAAAAGTAGATAAGACACAAAGTTAGCATTAGTTACCATTTACGAGCATCTGGTGCTTACCAGATGTTGAGAAGATACATCTGGTTCTTACCAGATGTTAACCAGATACATCTGGTTCTCACCAGCTGCTAGTAAATGGTCAGACGAATCTAGGAACATATCTTGCACATTACATAGATATTTAGTGTATAGAGTCTTCTCTTTTTGGAAAGTTTTTTTATCAATCCACTCCAGTAGATTCTTCTTACCATTTATCAACATCTGGTTTCTCATCAGATGTTCACCGGATGCTAGTAAATTGTAAGAGGATTCTAGAGAGATATGTTGCATATTCCAGTGATATTCAATGGAAAGAGTCTTCCCCATGGGAACAATGTCATAAATCCACTCTAGTCTTGAAGATACTTTAAAATGACTTTGAAACGACCTTGTTTGAGAGAAAATCTCTATACAAGCCATCATCACTATTCTGAGTACTATTCTTCACTGCGAGAGAAACATCCCTCCCTCATGAGATCCATTATTTGCCGGATGGATGCTGGCTGAGCTATCGCACTTTACTTTATGATCTGGGCTGGTCGGAGAGACGGTGGAAGGTCAGGATGAGAGAGTTAGATGGAGCTAAGCGCAAAGCAAGAGCTCGTAATCAGGAGGCTACATAATCTGAATATTTCGTCGTCATCTCGCGACTCAGAAGCTGAGGCAATAATGGCACCATGTCAACAAAGGTTGCCTCCGCATCCGCCTCGGTCGTTAAATCGTCAAAGGGCGAACCCGGAGGGGTGGCTGTGGGAGTACGCCATCGCATCGTCGTCGAGGGATACACCAAGGCAGACGTGGACGTTTATAACCACCGTAAATATCCCCCGGTCATAAGACGGTGGCCCGGTGTTATACGTGGCTTTAAAACTTGAGCCGCCTGTGGAGAAACGATGTGAAAACCGAGAGAAAACTTGCTTCCTTCCTAGAGTTCTTCACACGCTTCCAAATTTATTTTCTCGTTATTTTAACGGCATGGCCGAATGATGTCGATAGTCGAATGCTAATGGGATACTTTTGTTTCCAGACGAAAACTGAAATTCTGAAGTGAAGCACTGAATGAAACTAGTTGCTATTAAAGATAGTTTGTCTGACCAAACATAGGCTCGCTCTCCTTAAACCGCTAGATACGAAAACTATTATCCTGGAGACTATCCGCAGTTTCTCAAATAATAATATTTTATTTGTTTGTTATCTTTACGAGAATTTTGAGAGCATAAATGTAGAATTACATCTCGGGAAGGGGATTTCGTTCACATTTTGTTGCCTCATAAACTCGGGATACTTACGGAGAGCAATATTTTTCAAGGAAAAACAGAAAGCTCGTTGAGAAACGAAATCGTCTGCAGCAGGACCAACAAAAAAAGGTGTAAGACGTTTAATGGCGATTCACTTCGAGACCGTAATGAAATAGCAGAAGGCAAATAGAAAAAATATGTTACTTTGGTGGTCAAATTTTCGGACACGTGTTTGGGAAATAATCTTACCCTAATCCCCCAGACTGTTCTAGATGGATATACGTTGCATAAAAACGGAAGGTGGTGGAAGTTAAACCTCTTGCTTTCGTTTTACGCGACGAAGGGTCGGTCGATCGTCGAAAAAGACGAGGGGTTCCGAAAAACCACCCAGGGGATTTCTTAGCGTTCCTAAAGGACGTTCTTATTTAGCACTTTAACGCCACGCGCGCTCGGCCATAGGTCGCGGAACGATAAAGCTCTACATGCCCGAATAGCACGTAAAACTGGTAATTGTACTCGCTTTGGCCCACGGGACGATGAAAAAAAAGGATCGTATAATTGGTTCGAGGGGGAAAAAAGCGAAACTCGTAACCGCGAACGGTTGCCAAAACGAAAAGCGATGAA
Source organism: Druon quercuslanigerum (assembly GCA_010014905.2). NCBI lineage: Eukaryota > Metazoa > Arthropoda > Insecta > Hymenoptera > Cynipidae > Druon > Druon quercuslanigerum. The sequence continues at coordinate 690,916 of JAAAKG020000031.1, forward strand.
TCGAGATGAATTCGCTAGAAAAATCCGACTGCATTCTTTTGTTTTCTCAGCACGTTCAATTTTATCGATTATAGCCCTCATTCCGACCTATTTTTTCGTTTTTCTTTCAAAAGGTGTAAGAGAAACTTTCATTGGTTTGTTCAACCAGCAGCCTTCGACACCAGCTGCCAAATCCAATTTTGTTAAACGATCAAGACTTTACGAGCTCAGAAAACTATACGCCGTGGCTTTAATCACCAGATCAAATGCGAGTATTCCGTACAGACGTTATTTTTGGACCACTGGTACATAAATAGAGACTGAGCCTTGAACTAGATAGGTTTTAATTCGGAACTTTTATTGGCTTGATCGATTTAAGCCAGAAGCAGATTTTCTGCAGATCCTGAAAGAATGATTCGATTTGAAGGGAAAAAACAAGGTATTTTTTTAGGATTTGATCTGTGAAAGAAGCCAATTTTTCAAATCAGCTTTAGAGATTTTACAAGAGGATCTGCATTCGAAGGAAGGAAAAGGTCAAGTTCAATTCGATTTGAATGAACGAGATTATCGAGGGAAAAGAAGAAAAAGACAGATTCGGGGTGTTCAGGAAGAAAAGTTTGGCTTTGGGAGAAAAACAATGTTTAATAATCTTCAGAAGTATAGCAGTATTTGATGTCTTGAAACTTTTATTTCGGATTTTTATTAAAATTTGATGCAATCTTGTACAACCAACCCTGCATTAAGGGTAAGACAGAGAGATACTGTAAGACACAGAGTTAGCATTGCTTATTATTTACCAACATCTGGTTCTTACCAGATGTTAACCAGACACATCTGGTTCTTTCCATATGTTAACCAGAGGAATATAGGAACATATCTTGCACATCACAGAGGTATTCAATGTATAGAGTATTTTTCATTTGAAAAGTTTTTTATCTATCCGCCCTGCACTGAAATCCACCCTGCATCTTCCCCTGATTTTTTTTCGATTTAAGATAGGTAAGACACATTAATCTCTAATCGAGAAAAGAAGGAAAAGGGGGAGAAAGATACTTAAAGCTTAGAACTTCCCACAGGAATCTTGCTTTCTCCCGTAAATAAAAGAAAAGGCGTAGAAGGGAGCTCGTTACAGTTTTCGCGAGGCGACGAACGCGCCCGGAGACGATCGTAACTTCTCTAAAAGGGGAGGAAAGAAATGAGGGGGGGGGGGGGCAAGAGCAAGATTTATGGGACAAGATGGTATAAAATCGCGTGCCCCTTTGGCCGGAAAACGTCGAATAGAGGAGAGAGCTTTTACGATATAACTTTGGTAAACTTTTCTTTTCAGTGTGACGGTCGAGTTCATGGCACATATATCTATATTGAATATATAGAATATAAATGTGCACAGGGTCATACATATGTATGCGTCACATCTGCAACGGTACTCTGTTGACCCACTGCTGATCCTCTCTCCGAGGGAGCCGACCAGACAAAGAGGAGTTCCTTCTCTTTTTCTGCGTCTGGATCTTTCCCCTTTCTACTTACTCTTTGCAGAATATAGGCGATCGAGAAAAATGAGCCACCCGAGTACAAAAGCAAATAGGGAACGAGTATAATAAATAATAATTTGACTCCTATTTTTTAGCAATAAAATCAGTTTCAGCGCGAAATCAGAGTGGCCGTTTTATCAACAACAAAAAATCCCGGTTTTTTCCGGTTCGCAAACATTTCTCCGGTCAATGATATTTAAAAAATTGAACTAAACTGAAAATAAAATCACTCGAAATTTAAACTGAAAGTTGAAGTTAAAAAGTTGTTTCATTCAAAAATTTTAAATTAAATGCAGTGAAATTGCCAAACTCAAACATTTTAACTTTTATAGACTGTAGAGTTCAAAGCTCAGGATTGGTTAAAAATTGAAAATTCCTTGTTCAAATCCGAAATTTGAATATTTTTCGAAAATTCTCCGTTTCAATAAGAATTAAAATTTTTCTGTAAAATTCACTGTTCAAATAAATAATTTTAATTTTTTTTTGAAATTATCTCGTTTCAACTAAGCATTAGAATTCACTCTTTTGAATAATTCCCTGTTCCAACTCGGAATTTAATTAAATTTAAAAATTCCCTGTTCCAAAAACAATTATAATTGTTTTCAATAAATACAAAATTTCAACTCAGAATTGGTTAAAATTTGAAAATTCCTGCTTCAACTCAGAATTTGAATACTTTGAAAAAAGGTCATGTTCAAATTCAGAATTTTGTTCCTTTTCGAAAATTCCCAGTACCAGCTCGGAATTTTTTAAATTTAAAAACTCCCGGTTCCAAGTCAGAATTATTCTTATTCTGGATAAATTCCAGTTCCAACTATAAATTTGCAAGAAATTGAAAGTTCCTTCTTTAAATAAAAAGTTTAATTATTTTTATTTGAAATTTTTTTTAAATCTTTAAAATGCTTCGAAATTTTATTTTCAAATTTCGGAACATCTACAACCTATTTTATATTTTCTCAAATAATTTTTTTTTAATTCTGCCAAATTAAAGAAATTTCCTTGCAATCTTCCATATTAATTTTTTATAATTCTGCGAATATTTATAAATATTTTTTTTATTCTTCTGAAACCTGTCAAAATTCTTAGAAAGCTTCTAAATATTTTGTTCTAAATCTACCAAAATCTATATTTTATATTAAATTAGGCCATGGGCTATTTGCACCGAAATTTTGATACGCAATTCAATTTAAAGAATCATTAATTAATCAATATTCACAGTCAATAGACTAAAATTTTTTCTTATGAAAAATTTTCGATTTTAAAACCTTCCCATTTTTAATTGTTTAAGTTTTTAAAACTGCATTTTGAAATTCTTTAAATTTAACTGTACGCTTAATAATTAAAAATCTAAAATGGAAACTTTTTAAACTGATTTTCGAATGAAGCATTCTAAACTGATTGATATTATAATTAAAAAAGATCACAATTAAACTAATCATTCAAAAAAACAGTTACAATCAAAGTTGGAAGGAATTTTATTTAATAAACAAATGTATTTTATAATTTCAGCATAAATAATAACTTTTTGTTCAATTTTATAACTTTTTTAACAAATTTGATGATCAAGACCTCATTTTATACTTTGAAGAATTCTCTACAATTCTATTTTGGTGTTGTTAATTAAAATTTACACTATGATTGTTTATAACAATAATAACTGTATAATTTCTTAATTAATTTTTAAAATAAAATAAACCCAAATAGAAATTTAGAGAACTACTGTTAATAAATTTTAAGCTAAATTATTTTTTTAATTGTGCTTACAAGCCTCATCAGTATTTACGGAATTTAATAATAGATATTTTTTTTCCATTTTATAAATCATTTAAAATATAGGAAACTTTTGAAATGGATTGTACGTAGTGTACAATCTTAAGGAGATCGAAAGACGAATTAATTCAGTACCATAGAGAATATAAAAAGGACCTAAATTTCGACTCGGATAATAACCAAATTTCTGCTAGATAGTGAAGACAGTCGCTTAGGGAACAAAGGATAGTGAATTCACAGAAAAGGGGATGCTCTTATAAAGTATAGTATCAAAAGCGCATTAGCTAGAAAGGGGAGAAAAGAAAAAAAGAAAAAAAGGGGCCTAACTGTCGACAAGGAAAGGAATGAATAGAGCTTCCAATGGTGAGCTCTCGTAACATTGTCGACAACGTGGTGCAATAAATTCCTTTTTCCCGAGCCTACTTTCAGGAGAAGCCCACCAGACCTTCAGAATTCGCAGGGGTTTAGGCATTTTTACCCTTCCTGCTACTCACATTCAACCTTTAACACTCGAAAGACAACCCCCTACCTTCTAAACTCTTCGCTGACGCGTGCTTGATTTATACTTCTTTTATAAGCCTTCCACCCCAAAAGAAAATTCCCAAATTTCTTGATAATTGAACCGCTGGCGATCAAAAGACAATACGCCCGAAACGCCGTCGTTTTCGATGGCACCTGGGAAAATTTTTGTTTCAGATGAATTTTAATTTTTCAATAACATATCCCATTAGGAAATTTTATTGAGCATATTTTTAGGTCTATAAATAAATAATTATATCCTATAAATAAATGTAAATCCGTTTTGTAGACATTCAAACTTGATTTTCTAATCAACAATTGAACCGCTGGCGATCAAAAGACGATACGCCCGAAACGCCGTCGTTTTCGATGGCACCTGGGAAAATTTTTGTTTCAGATGAATTTTAATTTTTCAAAAACATATCCCATTAGAAAATCTTATTGAGCATATTTTTAGTTCTATAAATAACTGTTTAAATCCTATAAAAAAATGTGAATCCGTTTTGCAGACATTCAAACTTTTTTTCTAATCAACAATTGAACCGCTGGCGATCAAAAGACGATATCCCGAAACGCCGTCGTTTTAGCTGGCACCTGGAACCTTTTTTCAGGTCGAATTTTAATTTTTCAATAACATATCCCATTAGGAAATTTTATTGAGCATATTTTTAGTTCTATAAATAAATGTTTAAATCCTTTAAATAAATGTGAATCCGTTTTTCAGACATTCAAACTTTGCTTTCTAATCAACAATTGAACCGCTGGCGATCAAAATACGATAGCCCGAAACGCCGTCGTTTTAGCTGGCACCTAGATCATTTTTTTTCAGGACGAATTTTAATTTTGCAATAACATATCCCATTAGGAAATTTTATTGAGCATATTTTTAGTTCTATTAATAAATGTTTAAATCCTATAAATAAATATAAATAAATATAAAAGCATATGCTTTTCATGGTTTTTGGTTATACTGAGTAACAATCTGGCGTCAAATTTGCAAAATCAATATGTTCAAACAATTTTTTAAAAAACTTTTCAACAAATTGTTGTAAAATTAAAGTTTTTCAAGATGCATATGCTTTCGTTCGTTTTTGTGTCCGCTGAGTACGAATCTGGCGCCAGATTGGCAAAATCAATGTGTTTAAACAATTTTTTAAACAATTTTTTAACAAATTGGTGCAATATTAAAGTTTTTGCAAGATGCATATGCTTTTTATGGTTTTTGGTTCCGCTGAGTAAGAATCTGCGGTCAAATTTGCAAAATCAATATGTTCAAACAATTTTTTAAACAATTTTTTAACAAATTATTGCAATATTGAAGTTTTTGCAAGATGCATATGCTTTCGTTGGTTTTTGTTTCCGCTGAGTACGAATATGGCGTCAGATTCGCAAAACCCATATTTAAACAATTTTTTAAATATTTTTTTAACATTTTTTAAAATCTTTTTTTAACAAATTGTTTTTATATTGAAGTTTTTGCAAGATGCATATGCTTTCGTTAGTTTTTGTCCCCTGAGTACGAATCTGGCGTCAAATTTGCAAAATCATGTGTTTAAACAATTTTTTCAACAATTTTTTTTAACAATTTTTTAACAAATTGCTGTAATATTGAAGTTTTTGCAAGATGCATATGATTTTCATGGTTTTTAGATCTACTGAGTACGAATCTGGCGTCAAATTGTCAAAATCAATATGTTAAAACAATTTTTTAAACAAGTTTTTAACAAACTGTTGTAATATTGAAGTTTTTGCAAGATTAAAAATTAGAAAATTAAAAATTAAAAATTTTTTACGTGTAAAATAAAAAATGAACACTAATTATTTGCAGAAGAAATTTGAAAAATTTGAAGAGATATTTATATGTTTCAAAAAAATTCAAAATTAATGAAAAACGTAAATCGATTTCTTGATTGAAAAAATATAGATTTCTTGCAGATTTTAAACCAAAAATCTAGAAGCTTTTCAATTGTTGTGTAGGTGTGCTCTAGCTCCTGGATAATTTTATTTTACAACCTTGAGAAATCTAGAAGTTGTTTTAATTTTTTTTTCAAATTTAAAATAACTTTTTGAAACTTTTCCAGAAATTCGAAATATTTTTCAACATGAATTGAAATTTTCCTACAATTTTCGGTTAATCCTGCCATTTTTTTTAATTTCCTTTAAATTTTGATAAATAAAATAACAAATGAACACTAATTATTTGCAGAAGAAATTTGAGCAATTAAGTTTCGAAAAGATTCAAAATTAATTAAAAACTTAAATCCGCGGCTTTATTTAAGACAAAATGTAGATTTCTTTCAGATTTTAAACCCAAAGTCTAGAAACTTTTTATTGATTGTGTAGGCGCGCTCATGCTCCCGGATAATTTTATTTTGAAATCTTCAGAAATCTAGAATTTAAAAAAAAAAAATTTTTAATTTAAATTGATTTTTAGAACTGTTTCAGAACTTCTAAATATCGCTCAACATGAATTTAATTTTTACTACAATTTATGGTTTATCCTGCCATTTTTTTAATTTCCTTAAAATTTTGATAAATAAAATAACAAATGAACACTAATTATTTGTAGAAGAAATTTGAGCAATTAAGTTTCGAAAAGATTCAAAATTAATTAAAAACTTAAATCGACGGCTTGATTTAAAACAAAATGTAGATTTCTTGCAGATTTTAAACCAAAAGTCTAGAAACGTTTCAATGATTGTGTAGGTGCGCTCATGCTCCTGGATAATTTTATTTTGAAATCTTCAGAAATCTAGAATTTTTAAAAATTTTTTTTAAAATTTAAATTGATTTTTAGAACTTTTTCAGAACTTCTAAATATTTTTTTAAAAAATGAACTGAATGTTTCCTACATTTTTTGGTTAATCCTGCCATTTTTTCAATTTCCTTAAAATTTTGTTAACTAAAATAACAAATGAACACTAATTATTTGTAGAAGAAATTTAGAACAAAACGTAGATTTCTTGCAGATATTGAACCAAAAATCTAGAAACTTTTCAGTGATTGTGTAGGTGTGCTCATGCTCCTGGACGGTACTCTGCCAATGGTGCAGATGATGAGAAAAAAATTCATAAAAAATTTATAAAAAGTGGAATGGTTTCTTAAGAATAGAGGAGATCCAAGAAAAAGAAATGGATCCCATTTTAACCATCTGGTGTTTATTTCTTCAGTAATTCAATACGAAATCCATTCTTTGATTTAGTAGATAATTTGATCATTTGCCGCTCTATCAAACTCGCATCAGCTCAATTTTTTACTGGACTTCAAGAGCACATTACAAATCAAAAGATACATAACTACACTTTCACCCTTATAATTTTTTTTTGTCGCGAAAAAGAACTATTTGAAATAAAGATTTTTTTAAATAATTTTTTGTAGTTTGGAAATTCTGTTAAATTTCATTTTCGTTTCATTCGCCGCCAAGTCTTCAATTTTTTTATTTTATTTTTCATCCATTTTTTTTATTTTTATTTTATTATTAAAATTGAACGATTGGTGGAAGTATCTTTTTCGATGAGAATTCTTGAATTGTATTAAAAATTCGTCTTTTTGGTGGTAAATTATTCTTTTTATTTAAAAATTCTTTTTTATTATAATCCATCTCTTTCAGTCGAAAATTCAACTTTTTGGTTGAGAATTCTTGAAATTTGTTAAAAATTAATTATTTTATCTTTTTGTTTAAAAATTCATCTTTTTGGTTAAACAAAGAACAACTTGGTTTTTTAACTTTCGTAATAATTAAAGAAAATTTTGTTTCTTTCTTCAAAATTAAACTTTTTGGTTGAAAATTCTTGAATTTTTTTTTTGTAAATTCGTCTTTTTTATTTTAGTAAATTAATCTTTCTGTTTAAAAATTCCACGTTTTGGTGTTCTTGAATTTTGTTAAACATTCGCTTTTTTCCCTAGAAAATTAATCTTTTTCTTCAAAAATTCATTTTTTTTTGTTAAAAATTTAAAAACTATGATTTAAAGTTGAACTATTTTCTTAAAAAGTCAAAAAGTTTCTTTCTTCCTCAAAAATTGAACACTATGGTCTTCTTTGGTGGTAAATTATTCTTTTTGTTTAAAAATTCCTTTTTATTATAATCCATCTCTTTTAGTGGAAAATTCAACTTTTTGGTTGAGAATTCTTAAATTTTAATGAAAATTCGTCTTTTTGGTGGTAAATTATTATTTTTATTTTAAACGTTCATCTTTCTTAGTTAAAAATTTAACTTTTTGGTTGCGAATTCTCGAAATTGGTTAAAAATTAATTTTGTTGGGAGAAATTTAAGGTTTTAGTTTTCAAATTTATCCTTTTGGTTTAAAAAATAACAACTTGGTTTTAAATTTGAACTGCTTTCTTAAAAATTAAAAAAAATTTGTTTCATTCGTCAAAATTAAACTTTTTGGTTGAAAATTCTTGAATTTTTTTTTTGTAAATTCGTCTTTTTTGGTAGTAAATTAATCTTTCTGTTAAAAAATTCAACTTTTTGGTGTTCTTAAATTTTGTTAAACATTTGTTTTTTTCCTTAGAAAATTAATCTTTTTCTTTAAAAATTAATTTTTTTTGTTAGAAATTTAAAAACTAGTATTTAAAGTTGGATTTTTTTCTTCAAAATTAAAAAATTTCTTTCTTTTTTAAAAATTGAACATTATGGTTGAGAATTCTTGAGTTTGATTAAAAAATTCATGTTTTTCTTTGGCTTTAAACTGAACTGTTTTGTTGAAAATTCATTTTCTTTTTTGGTTGTAAAATTACATTGGTATTTAAAAATTTACTTATTTTATTTTTGGTCGAAAATGGTCATTTTTTAATGTAAAAATTTAACTTTTAGTCAAAATTGAACTATTTTGTTAAAAATTCATTTTTTATGAAAATTAATCTAGTTTTGTTAAAAATTCAATTTTTGGGTTGAGAGATCTTGTATTTTATTGAAAACTCCTCTTTTTTGTATAAAACTACCTTTTTCGTCAAAATTTTATATTTTTGATTTAATAATTTTACTTTTTTATATAGAAAATTGGTCTTAAAACTTAAACATTTAAAAAAAATCTAAATCGTAATGTTGAAAGTTTAAAATCTCTTCAAAATTTTAACAATTTAAGGCTATCTTAAACAATTCAATTTAAAATTGTTTATATTCAAATATTTTGTTTCAATTCGTTCGTCTTAAATGATTAATCAAATATTGTAAAATATTAAATAATTATTCATTTTCTTAATTATAAAAATGTCATATAGTGATTAAATTAATAGTGAGTAAATTTCAATAGTTTAATTTTTAAAGTTAAAATCTGAATGTTTTTATTTTAAATATTGAAATTTAATTAATTAATTAAATTAATTTATTTATGTAATTAATTTTTAATTACTCTAAAATAAAAATTTCTTGACGTAGGAGATTTTTGAATTACGCGTTGTAAGCTGAATAATGTTATAATAAAAAAAAAGTTAACAATTCAACTAATTATAATATTTTTTAAACTTTTAAAACAGAACTTGGGACAGATTTTTCTTCTAAATATTTGTAACATTCTTTTTTCCTGCGTTTCTGGTCCAGCGGTCACCCTGATAATATACAGTCGAATCTGGATTTAGCGTTTCTGGATTTCGTGTTTCGGAGAATTAACGCCGCACGGCGGGGATGTGTAACAGGCGCAGTGGCGATTTTGAAAAGCGCGGCGGGGATTATGAAAAGTGCGGCGTGGATTCGTTAGAGGCGCGGCGATGATTCGTTAGAGGAGCTGCGAGATGTGCGGGTAGTGCGGTGCTCACTCAGGCGTCCCAAAACATAGAGAGAAACAGAAGAGAGAAAATACAGGAGAAAAAATAGTTCCGCAAATCTAGATTTAATGTCAAGGTCAGCGGCACAATTAACATTAAATCCAGGTTTGACTGTATTTCATTCCAGTGAAGATAATACCTCTTCCATTGAGTTCTTTCATGAATTTCTGTTGGAATATCATTTCCACCCGGGGCAACATGTTCCCCCTCCACATATGTGAATCGCCACACCCTTTGTTCTCTTTTAATTCCGCCTATAATCCGCGAAGGGTGCTCCCGAATATAGCGATACTGTACCGTTATCCTCGAAGAAAAATCGCCATGGGGTGGGGGGGGGGGGGGTTCAACAAAGCATGCATCGCACGTT